>BPQB01000078.1:0-159870 GCA_019973155.2 Phanerochaete sordida
CCGAGCTGCCGCCCTTATATATGGACTGACCTTGCACGTTTCTGCAGAAGCGAAGGACATGAAGTCCCATGACATAACTGCGAACTCATCGAACGTCGCGACGTCCCACTCGAGACGGCGTAGGAAGCTGTTATCGCGGAGTCGCACGCCACTGGACGCCTGTGTGCTTCTTTTTGACGTCGAATATTTTTCTTCTCTTCCACAAATATGCCCACACGCTTCCGCTCTACCCTTTGCCATTTTACAAACTCGTAAACCCCTTACCTCGCCAATATCCTTGTCCTCATCCTGCCCTTTCTATATCTTGCTCCTCGCTCGTCCCCTTGTCAGTCGAAAACCACTTTTTTTGCGCTTGCTCCCTGTCCCGTCCCATGCTACACCTTTTCCGTCCGCGCTGTTTCGCTTGCAGGCTCGTAGTAGCCGTAGTGTCTGTTTCCTCACTATCCGCGGTTCTGTACAGTACCCGTTGCGCGTATACAATGACATCCGATGCGACGTATTTAGGGCGCGCTGTACTGGCGAGATCCTCCCTGACTCTGCGACAAAGTTCGCATTTGAGATTACTACTACTCCGATGTCTCCGCTATCCCCTGGTACGCCGACCATTGGTGCCTTGCCTCCAGCCGTCTTCACATTCATTCTTCCCTATCCTCCGCAACCCGACAGGCACCGCGCAGCTGAGGCCTCTGCATCTACTCATCCGTACAACCGTATGTGTCTTTTACCCGCGTTTCGGCACGACGGAGTGTTACAACGTTGATAGTTTGTTCCATGATAAATACAGGAAACGGCAGTTGTACGAGGAGAGCATGACACGATGCTACGCGCAGATAATTTAAAATGGCTGCAATACTTCAACAAGTGCGTTAGAGACTTGGCCGACCTGCAAGCGTCGTCAGCACATAAATGAGGGAATCAGCGCGACGCTGCCACTCACGTTACGCGGCAAGAACGGCTCGAAGTGGTTCCCAGGTATATCAAACACGGGCACCTCGACGCCGAGCACGTCCTCCCACCCGCGGACGATCGCGCGCGGATCCTTCCTGTCGGCGAGGAACCGGTCCGACGCCGAGGGCGGCGTCGACCCGGCGAAGGCGAACGCCTCGCGGCACCGCAGCATGACGGCGCGCGCAGGCGAGGCGTGCGCCACGGGCGACGCGGAAGGGTCGTACGCGACGAGCGCGGCGGTGGCGGCCTGGATGCACGCGCGCGCGCGCTCGTTCGCCGCGCTCGACGCGCCCTTGTTCGCGAAGGCGGCGTCGAGGGCCTCGGGCGAGAGCGGCGTCGACGTCGCGGGGTGCGGCGCATCGATGAGCACGAGCGCCGCGACCTGGGTCCCAGCGGCGATCAGCTGCCGGGCGACCTCGAAGGCGACTACGCCGCCGAAAGACCATCCTAGACTGAACGTCAGGGACGATTCCTTCATTATCAGAAATATCGCGCGTACCTCCTACAAGACACCGCGCGCGCCCGTTCAGCGCGCCCTTGACGAGCCCGGCGTAGACCCGCGCCATCTCGAGCACGCCGCCCGCCCACGCGCCGCCGTCCGCGAAGCGCGGGTTGTGCACGCCCCAGACCTCGCGCCCGAGCGGCGCGAGGCGCGCGTACTGGTGCGCGAGGCCGCTGCCGTCGTGCACGAGGAACAGCGGCGCGCCGCCGCCGGTGCCCTCCTGCAGCAGCACGGGGTTCGCCTCCGTGCCGAACGTCGGCGGGCGCATCGCCAGCGCATCCTTCAGCTGTGGCGCAGCGTCCCAAGGCCCAGTCTTCATCGGTGCGACGGCATCTTGCACCGCACGCACCGTCCGGCACGTCACAAACAGGTTGCCGGGCAGCGCGCGCCCGAGCGCGGCCTCGAGCGCGTGCTGCGCCTCGATCGCCATGAGCGAGTCCATGCCGAGGCGCGCGAGGTCTGCGTCGGAGGGGAGCGCGGCGGGCGCGAGGCCGAGCACGCGCGCGAGCACGCCGGGCACCGCCGCGGCGTCGGCGTTTGCGCCCTCTGCCTCCGGCTCGTGCAGCGTGCGCTCGGAGCCGCTGGGCGTGGACGCGCCCGAGCGAGCGGGCGCGGGTGCGTCGTGTGCGTCGTGTGCGTCAGGTGCGTCGAGTGCGTCCAGTGCGGCGCAAATGGCGGCGACGCTCGTGCAGGCGGCGAGGAACCCGTCCGGGAGGCGCACGCGGAGCGCAGCGCACAGCGCGTGGTGCGCCTCGATCGCGGTGAGCGAGTCGAGCCCGAGGCGCGCGAGGTCGTCGTCCTCCGCGATCTCCTTCTCTGGGAGCCCGAGCACAGACGCCAGCACGGCCCTGACCTGGTCGACGCGCGACGACGCCGTCGAGAGTTGAGTCCGGTGCGTCGGCCGCGGGGACACGCCCGGCGCGCCGCGCGCAGCGGACGCGAGGACGGCCGCGAAGCCGCTGAGGCGCAGCCGGCGGAAGACCGCGCGCTTGAGCACGGCGACGAGCTCCCCGCTCGCGGCGTCGAGCGCCCACGCCTCGGCGCACACCGCGCCCTCGCCGAGCGCGCCGAGCGCGCAGTACACGCTGTAGCTGCGCTCCGGCTCGACGAGCGCGGGGAGCACGCGCACCTTGCCCACGCTGGCGCAAATATAGGCTTCATGTGCATCGGCGCTGCAGTTCGCGACGAAGCCCGCGGCGTGCAGCAGCGTGTCGACGAACACGGGGTGCGCGGCGTACGCGCCGGGCACGCGCGCGTGCTCAGCCGGGAAAGCGACGGCGGCGCACGCGTCGGCGCCGTCGGGCGCGAGCGTGACGGCGCGCATGGTGCGGAACGCGGGGCCGTACGCGACGACGCGCGCGAAGATGCGGTCGTACGCCGTGCGCGCGGAGAACGTCTCTGCGAGCGGCGCGGCGGCGGCGGCGGCGGCGCGGCGCGCGACGAGCGGGGCTGCGAGCGCGAACTTCGCGGCGGTCGCGCGTGCGGAGGCGAGCGCGAGCGTGCCGGTGCAGTGCGTGTGGTGCTTCCCTTCGGGCGCGGCGTACGAGGAGATCGCGAAGGCCGCGGCGTGCGGGGCCGTCGGCGCGACCTCGACGCGCACGACGCGCGGCACGTCCGGCGCGTAGACGAGCGGGCCCGGGAACGCGACGTCCTTCAGCACCACCACGGAGTCCGCGCCCGCGGCGCCGCGCGCCTCAAAGAGCAGCAGCGCGGCGGCGCTCGCGAGCTCGATGTGCACGGACGCGGGGCAGAGCGCGTGGCCGGCGACGCGGTGCGCGTCGACGAGCGGCGCGAGCGTCGCGAGCGGCGTCTCGAACACCGCGGGGCCCTCCTCTCCCTTCCGCGGCAGCTTCACCGTCTTGCCCAAAAGCGAGAACCGCGGCGGGGCCTCGACGTGCACTTCAGCCTTCTCCGTGACGCCGTGCTCTTCGTAGGGCACCCAGAAGCGCGTCTGCGCGAACGGATACGCCGGCAAGTCCGTGATGCGCGCGCCAGGCGCAAGGTCCTTAAAGACCGCGCGCCAGTCCACCTCGACGGCGCTGGTGTACAACCTCGCGAGGCTCTCGCCGAGCACGCCCCACGCGCCAAGATTCTTCCTGAGGCTCGGCAGGAGCAGCGCGCCCGGGGCGCCGGCGCGCAGCATGGGGAGGCACGTCGGGTGCGGGCCGAGCTCGAGGAGCGCGGCGCTGGAGAAGGCGGGGTCGGCGCGCAGCGCGGCGATGCCGCGTGTGAACTGCACGGGCGCGGCGCAGTGCGCGGCGAAGTACGCGGGCGTGAACACGCTGGCGTCGGCGGGCGGGACGAGCGTGCCGTGGACGTTGGAGAGCACGGGGATGCGCGGCGCGTGGAGCGGGACGGAGGACGCGAGCGCGGTGAGGTCGGCGAGCACGGGCGCCATCGCGGGCGTGTGGAAGGCGAAGGGCACCGCGACGCGTGTGCACTTGCGCTGGGCGGCCTTGAGCGCGGCCTGCAGTGCGTCCAGCTGCGCGAGCGGGCCTGCGACGACGGTGTCCTCGGGGCTGCAACATCCCATCAGCCAACTCCCCTCTCACCGTTCTCGGGGTGCTCACCTGTTATAACACGCCACGCTCAACCCCCGGTACCCCTCCGCCCCAACCCATCTCTCAACCTCCCCCACCGGCGCACGCACCGCAAGCATGCCCGACTCTCCCCTCACACACCTCTCGTCCATGAGCCTCGCACGGCCCGACACGAGGCGCAGGCCGTCCTCGAGGCCGAGCACGCCCGCGGCGACGAGCGCCGCGTACTCGCCCAGACTGCGCATTATCAGCACCAAGTGGAAGGGGAAGGGGAGGGGGGGACGCACCTGTGCCCCGCGACGGCGTCCGGGCGCACGCCCCACGCGCGCCACAGCGCGGCGAGCGCGCACTCGAGGACGAACACGGCTGTCTGGCCTGCCTCGATCCCGAGCTCTTCTGCTCCGTCGGCGCCCGAGTCGGCGCCCTCGATAACAGCACGCACGCCCGGCCGCCCCCACGCACGCAGCCAGTCCTCGCAGCGCACAACAACATCTCGAAACGCCTTCACTTCCATGAGCTCGCGCCCCATGCCCGCGTGCTGCGCGCCCTGGCCCGAGAAGATCCACACGACTTTCGCTTTTCCTTCTCCGCTGCCTTCCCCGCCTCCTTCGCCGTCTCCGCGTTCTTCGTCTGCACCGTCACCGTCGTCGTCCTCGTAGTGATTCGGAGAGCCGGAGTCGACGTGCACGGGCTCGGCGCGCCCCAGCGCCTCGAGCAGCTCCTCCTTGCTCGCCCCCGTCGCGCCGAGGCGGAACCGGTGCACCTGCCGGCGCGCCGTCGCGGTGTACGCCGCGTCCGCGAGGCCCGCGGCGTCTGCGCCTTCCAAGTGCGCGATGTATGCGGCGCGCCGGGATTCGAGGGCTGAGAGGCTGTCTGCGGAGAGGCCCATGACGAGTGTTGGTGGTGGGGATGGGGATGGGGAGGGCGGCTCGTCCTCCTGGAGCACGAGCACAACATTCGACCCGGCCGCCCCAAAATTACTCAACACCGCCGTCCTCCTCCCCTCCTGCCCCCTCTCCCACCGCACACTCTGCGTCGGCACGAACACCCCACCGCCCGCCGCCCCGCCCTTACCCATCGTCAGCCCCAGCGCGGGATTCGGATTTTTGAGGGAGACGCAGCGCGGGACGGCGCCGTGCCGCAGCATGAGCAGCAGCTTCGCGAGCGACGCGCCGCCCGAGGCCGCCTCCGCGTGGCCCAGGTTCGCCTTCGCGCTGCCGAGCAGCAGCGGGCGCGCGCGCGGCGCGGCGCAGAGCACGCTGCGGAGTGCGGCGAGCTCGGCGGGGTCGCCGGCGCGCGTGCCTGCGCGCCCCGTCAACATGTCAACACGTCAGCTTGGGCAGGGGAGACAAGGGAGGGAGGGGAAGGGCGCACCGGTGCCGTGTGCCTCGACGACCTGCACGTCCTGCGGGTGCACGCGCGCGGCGGCGAGCGCGCGGCGCAGGAGCGCGGCCTGTGTCGGCGCGTGCGGGTGCGTGATGCTGCGCGCGCACGCGCTCTGGTTGACCTCGATGCTCTTGATGACGCCGAGCACGCGGTCGCCGTCCGCGCGCGCGTCGGCCAGGCGCTTGAGCACGAAGAGCGCGACGCCCTCCGCGCGCGCGTACCCGTCGGCCGCCGCGTCCCACGGCTTGCACTGGCCGGTGGGGCTCAGGAAGTGCGCGCGGTCGAGGCCGAGGTACATCTGCGGGGGTGTCAGTGTGTGGGGGAGGGGAGGGAGGGGAGGGGGGCGCACGTCGGGGCTGGAGATG
This sequence comes from Phanerochaete sordida, assembly GCA_019973155.2. Taxonomy (NCBI): domain Eukaryota; kingdom Fungi; phylum Basidiomycota; class Agaricomycetes; order Polyporales; family Phanerochaetaceae; genus Phanerochaete; species Phanerochaete sordida. The sequence goes on from BPQB01000078.1 coordinate 5,742, forward strand.
ACGTTGACGCCGCCGGCGAGCGCGGCGTTGCAGTCGCCGCTCTGGAGGGCGCGGCACGCGGTGTGGAGCGCGACCATGCTCGCGGAGCACGAGGTGTCGACGACGACGGAGGGCCCGCCGAGCCCGAACGCGTACGCGATCTTGCCGCTCAGGAACGCCTGCAGCGTGCCTGCACGCCGTCAGCACGCGCCCAGCCACGCCGCGAAGAGGGGCGCACCGGTGCTGTAGTACACATCGACGTCGCGCCGCAGGTTCTGCACGTAGTCGTTCGTCGCGGCGCCGACGTACGTGCCGAAGGTGCCGCGGGCGGCCGCGCGCGTGCCGCCGGGGACGCAGCCCGCGTGCTCGAGCGCGTGGTACGCGGCGTGCAGCAGCAGGCGCTGCTGCGGGCTCATGCTGCGCGCCTCGCGCGGGCTCACGCGGAAGAAGGCGTGGTCGAAGACGTCGGCGTCCGCGAGGAAGTTGCCGACGCGTGTCTTGAGCGTGCGCCCCGCGCCGTGCGCGCCCGACGTGTAGTCGTCGACGGCGAAGCGCGAGGCGGGGATCTGCGTGGGTGGTCAGCGGAGGGCAACGAAGGACAGCGAGCGTTGACGCGGACGGGAGGCACGGCGCCATGGGCATGGTACGTGTACCGAAGGCTCGTTGTGGTGCATATAACCACCGCTCGACCCAGCCATCGAACTACACACGGCTGACGGCTGTACGCTCAGGCTCGGGACCGCCGAGCCGCCTCGACATGCTAGGACAGAGACGACACGCACCTCGGAGACGGTGTTCAGGCCCTGCTCGAGCAGCGTCCAGAGCGCGGCAGCGTCGGGGGCACCGGGGAAGTTGGCGGACATGCCGATGATGGCTATGGGCTCGCGCACTATGCCGCCGTCGCGCACTGCGTCGGGCATGATAGGAGAAGGCGTAGCGTCTGAGTTTAGAGTGTCGATGGGTGGAGAGGTCGCGTTCTGCGCGCCGTGAATCTCGGGGATATCATTAATGTCGACGCTAGCACGCGACGCAGGGATCTGCGCGGCCTATCAGCGAGGGCCAGGCAAGGACGGGCGCGACACGCACCTCAGAGACATCCTCGGAGCGTGCAGCATCTCGCGATGCAATTGGAGTAGGTGAAGCCAAAGCGTCTGGCGACGTCGCACTGGACGCGCCGTCGGGGTCTGCGGAAGACATGTCGGCGCGGTGGAGAGGTCGGAGGGCGTGCGCGTCGAACTTATATGTCGGCAGCCGAGCAATCGCGTGCGGCGTCCAGGGTCTTCTCGGCGGGCTGCCCACGCACCAATCGGTGCATTCCAATCGGGCAGGCCTGCGCTTCCGAGCTGCTCGTCTGTTGATACAAAGCGAGTGGGTCAAGACCGGGGTAACACCAGCGCGCGCCGGCTGCTAGGCTCGCGACGCGCGGGGGCTTGTGCTGTTCGAGGCTAGCACGGCGGCGTGGGCGGGCGCTGGGGCCGTCGGGGCCGTGCGGCGCACGCCGATGGCGCTGGCTGCCGCCCTGTCAGACGGGCGACGTGCTGCGATCCAGCCCCGAAATGCACGCACTGCTCGATCTGCGCCCAATACGGACGGCTCCCTGGCATGCAGAACCGTCTGCATTCGGCAGCTGCGCGCCGTGTTGTGGCCATCAGCGCAGAGTGAGACGGGGACCCTGCGCGATATCGGTCTCGGGAGGAGGGAGACCAGCGCGTGGGAGCGTCGTCGTCGCGTGCGCGGAACAAGGTTCGGCGCGCGCCTGTCGCAGCCCGCGCGCGACCCTGGGCACCCTTGACCGTACCTGGCGTCGCCTGTCCAGCGGCCCTGTCGGCCAACCGGACACCCTGCGGGTAAAGTGTACATCCCACACTCTAAAGGCTCTTTAGGTCACCGACGATTGCAAGGGGCAAGGCCCTGGCCCTGGGAGCACGCGTGCATATGTCCGGTGGCGGGGGTCCGTGTTTCTGACGAGCCGTTGCTGCGCGGAACTTTACATGTCACCACCGCCGTGCTGACGGCCGGTAGGACGGCAGCTCGTCCATGTCGTTTTTGCGCTGGATTTGCTGGCTGTAAGGTCGCGCAGCTTTCGGCGAACATGCTAAGACATGGTGCCCCCGACTCGCGCCCGAGGCAAGCCCGAGTCGCGAACCACATCAACGCGCTGGTGTGGCGCTACATACGAAGGATACGCCATACGGCCCATGCCATAGCCTATCGAACAGATTGACGTCTTGCCTAGTGCACCCTCCAGACCCAGGCTCTGTATATTCTCTCACGAACTCGGGACACACGACAACATTGCTAAGCAGCCCGCGGCCTCGGGCGACCCGGCTTTCAGCACAGAGTGCCGGGAGAGCTGCAGCTCGAGGGCATGCACATGTGCCTGCAGAGATGCTGCTGTCCGCTGCATCGCGGACGCGCCCTCAGCTGGAATCTCGACGGCGGCGAGACAGAAGCACGCTGCGTGGGCTGTGCGCCACGGCGGCGGTTCGTGCGGCCCATTTCCACGCTAGTGCGCATGATTGGGGGCGGGCGCGCCGTCCCGCGGCAGCTCGGGATGGACGGTGCGCGGGTGTGCCTCCGGGCTGCGTCCGCGTCATGCGCCAGAGCACCACACACAGCGGGCGCGTGGCGCTAAGCGGAGCCCGACAGGGCCCGTTATTATATGCGCCACGGAGTGCGCTCGTGGATGACAGTGCATATGTCCTGTGCTCGCGGGTCTCTTCTCGTGCCTTCGGCGTGCAGCACTTGAGCGGTCCCGCCGTCCATGCTGACGGGCCAACATGAGCATTATCACTGCAAACGGAGGCCCTCGACACAGCGGCCGCGCCAGGCACGACGGTGGCCCTTGTGGCGGCCGTGCCCCAGCTCAATGCTCGTGCCACGGAATACTCGGTGCGCGAAAGATTCCTGAAGTTACCGGCGGCGTGAGTATACTTTGTGCGTCTGTACAAGCTTTGACGTTCCTCGAAGAGTATATCAGCCGCATACAGCCCTCCAGGCGCATTTAAGACGCCGATACCCGCGCGCAGAACCCCTAGCATTGTGCGTTTGTACGACGTTGTCGGGTGCATGCGCCGCTGCGCCTCGAGGAGGCCTCTACGTGCCTGCCCAAATACCACGCCATGCACCCACCCTGTTGCAACCCCGCGATCCGCGTACGCGCGTAGCGCGCGGGCACGAATTTGCGCGGGGCCCCCGGGTGCGCACCCGCGCTGAGACAGAAGGACGTTGCGCTAGGCTCTGGCCCTCGAGCGACGCTGCGACAGCGCGCCTGTGGATCGCAGTGCGTTGTGTCTGTCCCCGCTGTACGAACCGCGCATTCCCAATGCGCGGACATACATTGACCCTATACAGGCCTTCAGCATGCGATAAGACTCGGCAGATAGTGCGAACGCGTCCGGGCATGCGCCGCGAGTATTGGCGTGCGCGCTCGCCCTGCCCGTAGAGCCCGCATCAGGGCGCGCGCGCGGCAGCTCTTGTGGCGGCTGTGCCATGCCTCACGTTTTCGCGCGGCGCATCTGGCTGTGAGGTTATTTTGGTGAGATTATCTGCGGCGCGAGTACGTCCAACCAATTATCGCGAGCTCGCAACTCCGCATATGTTGCATATACACAACGACACAACGTTGTCTCGCATATAGGCCGCGGCGCCGACCGTCCCACGGCAAGGGTCCCCGCTCGACTGCACAGATGTTCGCTTCCGCTGGACGCCGGGCACTCTCCCATTTGCGCCATGACCCACTGTACGCGGCGTGCAGACACGAATGCGCGCTGCGCTCCCGAGGGCGCACCCGCGCTGAGACAGAAGTCTATGATAGACCCTTGGCTGCCCGCGCGCCGCTGACCAACGCCCCTCTCCCAACCCCGACCCATACCCAGCACCACCCAGCATCCACCACCCAAAGCCTTCCCAGCGGCGGCGCGCAGCGCGGGAGAAGCCCCTTCCGCGGCGCACAACACGGGTCGCGCGGGCTCCTGCACGCGCCTGCGAGCCCTGCAGGGCCCGGCAGGGAGATCACTGTCTTGCATTCGCTTAATGCGAGCCTGCAGAGGGTCGCCGTGTGCTGGTCGAGGGCCGCGCTGATGCGCTATCAACGCGTTGCGAAGACCGCTGCGCGTGCACCGCCCGCGCAAGACGGTGCTGACTGCCGGGCGACGACGTCCGCGCGCCAGCGGCGGGCCGCGGCGGGTGCGCGGGGCGGCCGCTGGCGGTGTCGAGGGGCCGGACTTGATGGCGGCATAGCTTGTCGGACAGGTGCACATGGCGCTGTCGAAATTCGTCGTGCCTGTCCTGCCGGACGATGCATCCGTATCTCCAGGCCTGCGCCATGCACGGTGCCTCGCGGGCACCCGCTTCCGCCTGCACCACCAGAACACGACACCGTGCATGCGACATGGCTGTCGCCAGCCGTAGTGCCCGCCCGCCCGACCTGCCTCGAGCAGCGAAGATCCCGCGCGCCCAGCGAGCCGCATTCCTCGCACTCCTCTCTGTCAAAGGCTAGCGCGTCACGAGCCCCGCCGCGCGGCCCGCTGCGACGCCCGTTCCTAGCTCTCTGCCGGATGCGGCCTAGCACCGCGCCGCTGTTGTCCGCCGCCGGGGTTACTGTACTTTTACGACCAAATCGACGGTCACGGGTCACGCGGCCCTCATCCTGTCCGGTAAATTGCATTTGTCACGGGTCACGAAGGTTCAGGAGAAGGGGTTTTGGTAGGTGCTCACAAAATTTTCCGGCCTGCGGCGCGCGGATGCCTCCAAACGACGCTAACGAGCACTCCCCTACCCGCCGGCATCGCGAACGCGTCGATACCACGCGTATTTCGTCCATATCCGGTCGATGTCACGCGTCGCCTGGGCCCTCATCCGGTCATCCGGTTCGCGTCCCTTGTGTCACTGTCACAGGGTCATCCGGTTTAGTCGTAAAAGTACAGTATTCATGCTAGACCGCGCGGCGGTGGCGCCCGCCCGATCGTACGCACGGCCGCCGATGTGCCCAGGGCCGCGGCGGCGGCGTGCGGCGGCGCAGCCCCGCCGCGGCGCGCACACACACACTGCGCGCCGTCGCGTCCGGTGCTGGGCCGCACGACGTGCGGCTGGCACGGCCGCTCCTGCGCGCCGTGACACTGCGAGTTCCCGCCGATGCCGTACACACCCCACAGAGACACAAGGAAAGGCACGCACGCTAGGCCCGCAAAGCGCATAGCTCGCGCGGCGCCCCACCGCAAAGTGCGCTGCCGACGCTAGCTCGCGGCGCCGGAAATCCGCCAGGCGCTCTGCACTCTGGCGGGGTCCCGGTGGCGCCGGAGATGGATTGGAGATGGGAGCAAAGGGCAGGCCAGGGCGGACCAGGGGCGGGCGCGCCGCGCGCGTGGGTCGATCGTAATCGAGCTCGGTTCTCCGGTGTGCGCAGCGGCGCCGGCGCGGCCGCGGTTGCCAGGCGACCGCGCTTTTGTCTTGCGTGGGAGATTGACGTCGTCTAGGCTCCAGCGCGAAGTGGGAGATGCATGTGTTTTTCGCGCGGCTGTGCGCAGGGCGATGGAGGTGTCGTTATCGTCGGCAGCCGAGACAAAGAGAGCTGCCAAATCGACGATAGTGCCGGCGGAGGAATCTCGTGCGCCTGCCGATGCATTGTGGCCTTCTCCCGCTATGGGTATGCGTCACCGGCCATCGGGTACTGACAGGTACTGACAATGTTCGGTCAGGGACGTCGTTTGGGCCCGGCGATATCGAATGTCCATGGAGTTTGCGGTGCATGGACGCCGCTGGCGTTGCCAGGGACTCGCAGCAGATGCGCGAAGGATGCCCGATTCGTTCGATATGAGTGGAGATAGCCCTTGCGTATGAAGCATCTAGTGCTGCATTGTCAATAGATGTAGCATAAGCTCGGTAGCGAGCCTGAGATACTTACAGATCATGTGTCAGTCCCGGGCTTTTGGTGGAGAGCCACGCAGCTTTCCTGATGCTGTCTAGACGTCGGAGACCGTCCGAGGGCCCTCTAGCTCAATCATTAATAGACTCGGAGACAGGTGCTGTACGTACCTGTGCCCCCGGCAACCGCGCGAACTCATATGGGGCTACGCCTAGCGTATTGCGAGTCAGCGTGGCCAAGGCTGGAACGCGAATTGGCAATCAAACTGAGACGAATAGCTGCGAGTGCCGGTAAACAGAAAGGGTCCTTGGGCCCTGCATGACTGCTGTCCGAGCGGGTCATCCATTTCGGCGAGCGCGGGGTCCTTGGTGCAGTCGTCAATACGCTGGCTCCGCAGACATCGACCGATTAGGTGTACTCTAAGGAGGGCGAAAAGGGTCAGCGACCGTTCAGGACACAGGATGAAATGAGCCTGAGGCGGCGCTGTCGCACCTTTTCCCCCTTGAGGATCATCGCACTCCAGTGATACAGGTCCTGAAGTTGAGTCCGGCAGGCTGGGTCAGTGCAAGCGTAATCAGAGCGAGCCCCATCCTCTACACCAGCGGTACGCACCTCATCGCCTGGCGTATCTTCGGCGCATCTCCAGACGTACGTCCACTCTGCGGCCAGCGTTTGCTGTCGCGAAAAAAGGCTTCCGAACGCGCCTGTGACGCTGTGTTGGACGCGGAAACTACCACAAGACCTGCCCGAGGTGAGGGATGTGGCCTACGGGGACGTCACGTCACTGCGAGCACAGCTGGAGTGTGCTTGCGGTGCGTTGGCTGCGGCCACGGAGTCATGGATGGTGTTGAGCCGGTGTCTTTGCGGCACGCGCTGCGAAATGGTTGGTAATTACGTGGCAGGATGACTGAGCAATTCGCTGTCGCAATTTTAAAATACTGCTAACGCAGTAGATATGTCAGAATTGCGGCGGTCGAGACGTATGGGAGCACATACTGCGTCGTGACGGTTGAACCAACGGATCATATTAATCCTCGATTTACGAGAGTCAACCGCAAGGTATAAATGCAGTAAGTAAAAGGTAAGTATCCCTTCGAAGCACGATAAGTAGCATGTTGAAGCTTACTCTGAGCGTGGGAATGCTTTACTTGTTACCGCGTGCATGCTCCTGTCGCGCTGTCGCCGTTCGTCGTCCTCTCCGCCGAACAGAGTCCAGCTCGACCATGCACTCTTGTTTGCTCGTCGACGAGATACTGAAAAGAATCCTAGGACACAGCGACACGAGAGCGCTGTACAACGTCTCGCTAGTCTGTCGCGCATTTTCGGAACCGGCGAACGATGAGCTCTGGGCCGAATTGCCAGGCCTCGCTCCCTTGGTGATGTGCTTACCGAATAGCCTACTCCGCGCATCTAACCCGTCCTTCTACGCGCTTTTGGTGAGCTTTCCCTCTGTACTTCCCGACCGCATGCTCCGAGGTCTCTGTCTAATACACGATACTGTGCAGACCATCGTTCGGCCTCCGCTACCGTCGGAATGGCACCGATTTGATCACCACGCACGGCGTGTCAAGCGTATCACTGTCCCGGATCCGGAGGAACTCGACTCCAACGCGCTCGAAATATTGACCGCCCGCCATCCTGGTCCCATCCTGCCTCGGGTTCAGTATCTCACCTGGCAGAACTGGGATCTTGCAGAATTCGCACCATTTTTCATCACCCCCACCCTCGTGTACTTGGAATTTGAGCCTGCAGAAGAAGCGGTATGCGCTGTTCTCAAGCGCGTGCAGACGTCCGCTCCGCAGCTACAGTGGCTGGCTCTCGGAACTCTCGACCACCAGCTGCAAGGGTCTGACGACCATGCCGTCTTTACCGAGACGCTCCTCTCTCTGAATCATCTCGTCGGCTTGGATTGGTCCCATGTTCCGCTCCAGTCGAAGGCTCTCGCCCACCTTTCCCGACTCCCCCTCTTCGCTTCACTCTCCTTATTCCTCCTTAATCACGACAAGAAACCCTGGACTTCCTCCGGCTGGGGAGGCTTCCCTGCCTTGAAAAGCCTTTCTCTCATGCCGGACGAAAGAAACGACGTTGCCATTCCTTGCGCACCATTCCTACGAGCGCTATCGGGCGCGAACCTCACCAACCTCCGTGTCAAAATACCACCAACCGTACGGCCCGGCGAATTCGCCGAACTCGTCTCAGCCATTGGCCACCTTCGACGCCTGGTATCTCTCGACATCCAATTCGACCAAGTGGATGTCGATCCATGGGGCGCAGTCATCATTGACGGGCGCGCTCTGTCGCCGTTGTACGCGATACAGGGCATCCAGTCCTTCAAAATGGCGCGGGCGCCGACACGACTCGATCCACAATCCATACGCGAACTAGCCAGCGCCTGGAGAAACATCAACACACTCGTACTCACTCCCCCTTCCCCGGCCCGTTGCTATATGCACCTCAGCGACTTCATAGCATTCACGCGGACGTTCCACATGCTGACCAGGCTCACCATTGAAGTCCGCCTTGTCGACGAATCTGACGCATGCGAGCTCTCCGCAGAGCTCTTCTGGCCCCCGTCGCCCCTGTTGGACCTCCACCTATGCGAGACCCGCATCGCGCGACCTGCCGAGGCCCAGGTCGCAGATTACCTTGCGCGGATCTTCCCGTTCGCAAGGCTCCATCACACGTTGGACATCGCTTCGTGGCGCATGCGCGAAGCCGCCGCTGAATACATCGAAGCCGCCGCCGTGCTGGACAACGTCGACAGGTTGAAGCAAGAGCTGAAGAAGGGGGTTTTGGCGAGAGTCTCTGCGGCAATGCAGGAGCGGACTGTTGACACTTCACGCTCTGGCGGCCGTACGGACTTCTCAATAGTATGAGTTCCGGTATTCTCTGACAGTTACGCTGCGTCTGCCATCTCCTTTCTCTCAGATATCGACTGATGGTAGCCCGCCCTGGCTCTGCCCGTTTCCTCATGCCCACATACCCCTCGACCTACTGCGGCATGCCCGTCTAGCTCGCGCACTGCGTGCGTACGACGTCATCTTTCCGTACGTCGTGCCTCACGGAGTGCATGCCAGTCCGTGCGTGCCCGTATCCTTCACCTGAGCAGGCGCTTTCCGCCGTAGACGCAGCCTCGCTGGGTCGCTCCCCGCGGCATGCGCCGCAGACAACAGGGAGCCGTGTGTCTACGCGAGCGTCAGCGAGGTCACAGTCTCCCTCGAGCGTCGCTACCGCGTGTGCTGCTTCATCGCTGCGCTCTCACCGGTACGACCTGGGCCTCGCGAGCAGCCAGGTCGTCGTGGCGATGGAACGGGTGCCATTCCAGGTGGCTGCGCCTCAGCGGGTTCGGCGAAACGTTGACGGCTGCTGTGCGACGCCCATGATCGCCGCAAGTTCCTTGGCGGGCCTGGCGTGGCTCGAAGCGGTCCCATGAAGGTACGTCGTAGCCTTGACCGCGTCATCATCTTGCAGAGCTGATGCGACTTGCTAGCGAAGGAGATGTTGACGGTTTATGAACGTCTAGAGTGTCGTCCGGCGGGTCTTGGCTGGGACCGTTGGGTCGGGCGTACTCTGCGTCCGTCTTCGAAAATGTCCAGGTAGACGCTGTATTTCAATCCAACTTAACGCAGCACGTATGCCCTGACGTAGGCGAAGCCACTGCGCGGTCGGGTATACCGTCCACGTCTCAGTCCCTTTCTTTCTTTCCGTCCGAGCGCACTCTCATCAGGTAACGGACGTCGCGCATCGTGGCTAGACTAACCATCAGCAACTTGCGTTCTTCGCGAGTCCTCCTGTCTGTTTGCCAGGATGCGCGACTTATAAGCTGTCTCGGCACGCAGGTCACAGCGACGACGTGCTCCGCCTCCGAGCCCCCGGTGCGTCGTGGTCTAGCTGCAAACTTGAACGCTGTTCTTCGTCACCGAACGCTGAGTCTCACAGAGGTGACTAGGTGCCCCATTTACGTTCGCGTAATATTTGACTACCTCACAGGCGTTCCAATTTCGGTTATCTGAACTTGAGCACTTTCCGTTTTTGCAAGAGATGTTGACGCCACGAAGACGGCGCTAGGACTCGGCATCACGTGTCGGCCTCAAATCCAACCTTGCGCTCAACCACAACGTCGGCGACGTACGGCAGCGTCAAACGGAAGGAAGCTCATTTTTGAGTCGCTCAGTAAGTATAGCGAACACATTATGCTTTCTTACATGCTGACCGTGCCGCGGCAGCGTGTCGTGCACGCGTGCATAGACCATCTCCACTGGGGCCACCCACAAAAAGCTTGGAACTCCGACTTGCGACCCCGCAGGCCACCTCGCTCTCCTTTATAATCCTTGTAACTGCTGTGAGTCGCTCTTTCCATACCATGGTCCACCGTCATGAATCCTTCTGACCGACCACCCGGACAGAATTCTCGACAAGTCCGATTTGACGACCACTCGTCGAGTTCCACACAATCGTCTCAAGGCTACCGAAAGATCTTCTCCGCACTCACTCTCTACGACAAGGACGGGACACCTCGCCATCCGTCTCCAAGGGGCACCGGAGGACAGTTCAAGAATCCCACCTTCGTACGCAAGCTGAACCGCGTCATGAGCCAGAAGTACTCGTTCGTGCAGTTTGGGGACTTCATGAAGACATTCGTTCCTGGAAGGAACATGAGCGCTGAACAGCTCAGGAGCGTCGGCGACCTCAGCGAGCTGTTCAAGCTCAATTTCAGGAAGGACAAGGAGTCGTCAATGTATCCCATCTTCGTGAGTGCTTCGACATCTTGTATGGTCTGTGCTCACCGCGGCGTAGTGCAAGAAATTCAACATCATTCAAGAGCAAGCCCAGTCTGCTGATCGCTGGAAGGACGTCGCGGACTGGCACGAATCCACGGACATCGACATACGCACCGACATCGCGCTCTATCCCACTACCAAGGCTGCCCGCGACGCCTACGTTATGCCTGTGGCCGAATCCGTCACCCCTGAACGCAAGCCCTTCGTTGCCCGCTCGGCCTGGGCGTGGATGAAGATGTTTCTCGAGTGCAAGCCGAGCGAGGCCGAATCCGGGTATAGCTTCACCGGGGAGTTCGTCCAGGAATCGACGAACGGCCCTGCGGCGCGCGCGCAGAACGTCAAGTACGCGTCGGAGATCATGCTACGCCAGCACCGCGAGTTCCTTTTCTCCCTGTATGCCACCCAGTCGCACGTCGCGATCTTCCGCTGGGACCGCAATGGCGCGGTCTACACCAAGATCGACCTGAGGAAGGACGCTAAGAATCTTTTCAATTTCGTGTATCGATTCGCCCGCCTCGCGTCTGCGAGACAGGGATTCGATCCCACTGTCGGCCTGGCAAGCAAGTCGGACATAGACAAGTGGCGGGCATACACGTCGTCGAATTCGACTCTCATGAAGCTGCGCGACGGTGTGTTTGAAGACATCGTGCACTTCCCCGTCTACAAGGTACGTCGGTTGCGTTATTGTCTTGCCTAATATCGCGCTGATTATCGACATGTCACAGATGCAATGCGAACGACTTCCTGCCGAAGAGACAGAGGAGGAGCAACCTTCAGGGAGACGGCGCACCAGGAAGCCGAAGAAGGTGCCACCGAAGGTCTATCTCGTCGGTCGCCACGCCACAGGCGACTGCGTACCGACGGGCCGCTGCACACGGACGTACGTCGCGTATGACCTAGAGGAGGACAAGCTCGTGTATATCAAGGACAGCTGGCGCTCGAAGAAGAACCTGCACGCTGAGGCTGATACGTACCTGCGCCTCAAGAAGCACGGAGTCCAGCATGTCGCGACGTTGCTGGCCGGCGGCGACGTCGGAGGCTCCGCGAGCCCCCAGCACACGGTCTCGCAGGAGTACCAGCCAGATGGACCGCACAAAGACTTCGAGCGTGCCCACCACCGCGTCGTCTTCAAAGAGATCGGGCGTCCTCTTGACGGCTATCCGAACTCTGGGGAGCTCATAATCCTCGTGTCTCACGCGGCTATCGGTGAGTTTGCTCGCTACATTTTCCGAGTTCAAATGGCTCATTTGGATCGAAGGGCATTACGAAGCCTGGACAAAGGCGGGCGTCCTGCACAGGGACGTGAGCCTTTCCAACATGCTCATCGATGTTGAGTCGCCTCGGAAGCGGCTCAGGTGCTTCTTGACGGACTGGGATCTCTGCCGGTACCTCGAAGATTATCATCAAGATCTGCCGTCGTCTCCTGCGCGCAGCGTAAGTCATCTTCGTTGAACGGCTTCCATGTTGCACAGATACTGACTATAGCTTCCAGGGCACTTGGCCGTATCTGTCCGCACTCGCATTGGCCTATCCGAAGAAACCTCAGGACCTCTCCGATGATCTCGAGGCCTTCGTCAACGTCATCGTAGGCCTAGCACTGCGATTCCACCCCCACAAACTGTCGCTCAACTATGCTCCGGACATCTCAGGGGATGCGCTTAGACTTGCCAACAAGGGAAACACGGGCCTGGCACAGCACATCTTCAACTTCTTCTATCAGGACTGTCTCTGCGAAGGCGGGTACTGGTCTGGAGGCGACATGAAGCTCCTGACAATACTTACTCGCGGGAAGCTCCCTGTATACCTTAAGCCGGGAGCGAACGGCCCTACTCCGCTCGCGCGGCTCATCGACGATCTCTACGCGCTCCTTCGCCTGCACTACGAGACGATTGACTTCGACGACATGAAGCGATACGAGGTAGCCGTTTCCGGGGATCAGAACGCCTTGTCGCTACTGGAGAACGGTGCAGGTGAGGATGCGCAGGACGACTCCGACGACAGCGATTCTGACGTCGACGCAACCGCGAGGGTGTCCTTCCCATGGCAAGATCCCGTTGAAGACGAGGTGTTCGGAACGGAGCCAGTGCATATCGAGTGGCCAAAAGGCAAGCCGCGGCCGCTGGACACCCACGGCCGCTTCCTGAAAATCTTCGAGCGCGCCATCACAGGCCACTATGGCCCCATCCTGAAGATCTGCCGTGGCGATAAGACGCCGGACCAGCTCGACGGCCTGCTCAACCTCGAGGAGGCCGCGGATAAGAAGTCGTCGTCGAGTAAGCGGTCGCGCGACTCCTTCGCCGACGACGGTCTTGGTCTGGAATTCCAAGAGATCTACAGCAAGCGGGTTCGCCTAGACCCAGGCTTCTACATGCCGCTGGATCCAATTCCCGAAGACCCGGAGGAAGACACCGCAAACGCTCGGTCTGCGCAGACAGGAGCGGAGGGCTCTGGAGCTCCTGCTGAAGCTGACGCAGAGGTACTCCCAGTCACGACGAACGGTGAGGGAGTCGCGCAGCCCGAGGGCTCCAAGAAAAGTCGAGCGAGAGCTACGAGAGGAAGGGGGAAACCTGCTGTTTCTGTCCCGACGCGTAGAAGTACACGTACAAAGACGGAGAGGAAGACGTAACCACGTCTGATATCTTAGCTAGTCGTGCCGCATATTTGGCAGTATCCATTATATGTTATTTTCAGCGTCATTTGAGGCACCTCGAAGCTTGATGGACAAGGGAGCTCGCGACAGAACATTTGCTTGCCTCGCGGTAAGCATTGCATAGACACGTTCTATGTGAGACTGAGTAGTACACCTAGCCATTTGACTGTTGCGTAAGAAGTCGAAGATATGTATCCTCAAAATAAATCTCGTCAATTTCCAGACAGCGATGCATGATGCTCGTCGACGTAGCTCGCGGAAGTTCGCGACTACTGGCCCGGAGTGCTGGCTGCGCTACGTGAATCACATTCCCGCAGTAATAAAGGCCGGCTAATGATCATTAGGAGCTAGCTTACCCGCTTACAACGCACTCCTTACCGTGTGAACAGAAGCTATCAACACGCTGTCGGAAGTCAACACAAAGTTGAACGTGAACTTGAACGTGCTCGTACAAGTACTATCCTACTCATACTACACGGACGGGCCAGGTATGCACTCTTGCCTTTGCATCGATGAGATCTTGCAGAATATGTTCGGTCATGTGGACGACACTCCAACCTTGGGAAGCCTCTCTCTCGTGTGCCGCGCCTTCCATGAGCCAGCGAATGACACCCTGTGGGCTGACCTCCCTGGCTTGGCTCCTTTGGTGAAGTGCCTACCGGACGAGCTCGTTGCAACACCGGACAAATCCTATAGAACTGTGGTATGTCTCGAGATTCTTGATTTCCAGGCAACGATAGATCTAAATCAGCCAAATAGACTATCCTTCGCCCCCCTCAGCGTGCAGAGTGGCAGAGGTTCCAATACCATGCACAGCGCGTGATATACCTCACTGTCGCAAGCGATGAAGAGGACGAATTTGCGGTGGATCAAGGCGCACTCCGTATACTGGCCCATCACTATCCCGCGCCATTCTTTCCGCGTCTCGTCCACTTCGAATGGCACAACTGGCACCTCGCAGAGTTTGCCTCGCTGTTCATCGAGCCAAGTGTTTGCATCCTTAAATACATTCCAGCGGAGGTGGAGCCGATGCGCACCGTCTTGGCCCGTGTGCGAACGCATGCCCCACGTCTACAGAAGCTGGAATTCATCGACGGGATATACGACACTCTGGACAAACTCCACAACGAGTTCTCTCAGGCCATCCTTTCCATGAATGATTTGACCGTGCTCGAGGTTCAATACGCCTCCCTTCAGCGTGACGCGCTGCTCCACGTGTCGCGACTCCCACACCTGACCACTCTATCTCTCTATCTCACGACAGAGATCGACTCATCGTGGCATTCGTCATATTGGGGAAGGTTTCCTGCTCTCAGACGACTGTTCATATTGCCAGAGGAGGACCGGACTAGTATCGCGTCCTGCGCTTCATTCCTGAACGCGCTGTCGGAGAGACCGAAGCTATCCTACCTTGAACTCAGACCGTCGCCAACGCTCCATCACAACGACTTCGAAGATCTCATGTCCGCCATCGGACGCTTCGAACGCCTGTCGTACCTCTCCATTACCTTCAACAATAGCCGCGGCGAGTGGGGAGGCCTCAGCATTCAAGGCAGCACACTATCTCCTCTCCAGCAACTCTCGTGCCTGCAGAACTTCACTCTGTCTGGCTGCCCAGTCTCGTTCGAGTCCGACGCTGTTCAGGGCCTCGCCGCCGCATGGACGTGTCTCGAGTATCTCATCCTCACCTCAGCGTCCACGGACCTCTGCCACTTTCGGATGGAGGACCTTTCGTTCTTCTCGCAGCATTGCCCCAACCTCAGAAGCCTTACGGTCCAAGTCCATGCCGTCGGCGACGACTGGGCGCACAGGGGCACGATCCGCGCTCCCATGCGCTCGCTCAGGTATCTGCAGCTATACGCGATTTCTATCTCCCCAGCCGCGGAGCCCGCAGTCGCGCTCTTTCTCGCCAAATCGTTCCCTATGGTCACAATCTCGTCCCACCACCCTATCGTCCGGTACCGCCGTCAGCTAGCAGCCCACGAGGTTGCAGCGATGGAGACCATCGAGCGGCTCAACGCGGAGACGCAACGATGGACCACGGGTGTTGTGTTGCACGTACTCGATCTAGAAGATCGCGCTGTGGCGAGCCAGAAGAGCGACCACGCTGAGGAACAACTGTCGGACAACTAGAAGGTGATGCACTTGAACTTGCGTTCGACGCTTGATGCTTGTACTCGTACGTTATTCACCAGTATCCGCGTCTCTTCGGAACGGAGTCTGACAATCATCGTACTAGATGCTCCCTCCACGAAGCGAGGGTGTTTTGTACGGAGAACCGTTGAATCAGTTCGAGACCGCTCATTTGGATGCTTTTGCAAGGCACTTGAATGCGCTCTCATGCATGCTACAATGAATCGACTTCGTGTGATGTAGTCAAAAAGCCTCTATTTCTCGACAAAATTCTAGATCACTTTGCGCGCAGATCAATAATGAGGGCAACGTAAGATCAGAATGCAACTTGAATCGCAAGAATACGGTCCCTAGTAGCAGCAACCTGCGCTTTGAT
Source organism: Phanerochaete sordida (assembly GCA_019973155.2). Taxonomy (NCBI): domain Eukaryota; kingdom Fungi; phylum Basidiomycota; class Agaricomycetes; order Polyporales; family Phanerochaetaceae; genus Phanerochaete; species Phanerochaete sordida. The sequence continues at coordinate 21,527 of BPQB01000078.1, forward strand.
GTGAACGTCCTCCGACCTTCGCCCCACGATGCACCACTGCTGGGATATCAATGGGGTTCTATAGCATAGCGTCACATTCGTAGAGACGACGCGCATAGTGACAGCGTACGATTGTCAGGCATAAGGTGAATACCAGACTCTAGTGCGGGCACGAAGCCATCGCTAGAGGCGTACGCCTAGATATAAATTAGCATGGCCCAGGAAAGAGCCTTGGGCGACGCTCCGAAGACATGTGTTGTACTATTCGCCCTATTTACAGCGATATTATGCCGCTAATCCCGCCACCTCCTCAACGAAGTACGCGTCGACGTCACCCTGGGCGTGTAGCGGCGTGTGTCGGTGTTCAGAGCGTTCTGCGTGACATACTGAACAGCGTGTCATCGACTGATGCCCGCGTATTATCGCAATAGCACGTACCAGCGAGCGCGTTCATTCGATGCTGTGGTGGCAAACTGTATTGAGTCGCCTGCAAGCTACAGAATCCAGCCATGAATGGATATCTGCCTCTTACACATTAGCGATAGCGCGTACGCATTGGAGCGAGGGACGCGACGCGTTCTTGCAGCATCCTGCAAAATTTTTGACGCCTTAGCCTTGCAAACGGGTGGCTATCATGTACGATAGGTGAGCCATGCTCGTGCAATCTTGCGCTGGGGGAGACTGAGCGTGCGCGGCGAAACACTGAGCCCTTATCGGCGCTAGTGTCGCCGCGCACATGTACAGCGTCCTGCACGAATATTATGGCTTAGATTAGGCAGTCAGGAATCTCATGTATTACCAACTATGTTTGGGCATGATCTCTGGCTGGAGACGAGGTAGTTGTGGACCCATGCTTCTAGTGAACGCCTTGGAAGCTATATGTCCACCGCTCCGACGTTCGCGCAGCGCAATGAATAATAGTTTTGACAGGCAGACTAACGACACCTGTACAAGTGGAACAGTATCGGGGCATGCTCAAGCCGCCAAGATGGTTATCTATCTAACGCGGAGCGTCAGTATCTGCAGATTTGCAGAAGTCAGTGCACTCACCGGCACTTGCGTCGAATCAAAGCTACCCTTGCATATGCAAAGATGACATGCCTCCCTCTATCTTTCGCATGCTTGCAAGATAACTGCACCACCGAGCCCGAGACAGATAGAGCCGAGTGGACGGTAAGGCTGAAGATGGGAGCAAGCAAGCCCCGGGCGTGACGCCAGCTAGCGCAGGCGACGGTGACGGTAACACAAAGTAACGCAGTTGCATCACGCCCAGTCACGCTCGGTGCGGCCAGACCGGTTCCTGCTCGCGACCACATCGCTGTAAGACACAGGCACAGTTCTAAAGGCCTCGTGTACGATTTTGACTGATAATTCAATGTTGTGTCGCAGGTACACATACAGCTCCACCCAGCTGGAGCGTCTTTCAGGGGGCTTTGCAGCCTACCAGGCCCATCGCGAGCGCGGACCCGCGCAACCTCATGAGGAGCGCAGTCGTGACAATACGGTCGGCACTGCATCCAATGGTAAGCAGGCAGGCACCGACTCGCAAATGCGGTGACACGGCTGTTGTACTGACAAACTGTCAGTCAGAGCAATGCCGCTGCGTGGGTGCGCGCGGGCATGTGATGGACGATGCTCAGGAGCCTGCTTACACTTCAGGGTCTCACACCGTCGGCTGCAGCACCGAGATGTGCGTGCGGCGCGGCGGGACGTAGCGCTACGAGGCTGCATTTCGGCGCCCCGCTGCGTGGTGGCGACCCGAAGCTTACCATTGAGCGGTGCTCTCGGCCGTAAGGTAGGCTCTTGCAACGTGCGCTGGGCTTCGCTGATCGCAGGCTCTGATAGTCAATCAGCCGTGGCGCCCCCGCGACATGTCGCCAGACTGCCACAATGCCACGTCGCCCCGCGCGTCTTCCGCCTGAGTTCGTGCACCTGCGCGGCGGACGACGTTTTGCAATCTGTGATGGCGAATCCCTGCTGCCGCGCGAAGCTCCAGCCGCGAGCGATCGCTTGCAACGTTCTGGCGGTGCGTGCTTCGCGTGCTTCTCGCTTCTTCTGCGGACTCGGAATGACACAGGGCATCTCCGCGAGGCGCCAAGCCGCGCCGCCGCTGCGTCCACGCCAGTGGCAATCTTCGCCTTCGCAGCATGTCGCCTGGGCCGCTGATTTTGATATGCGCTGCTCAAAGCTATGGCGTGCTCGATCGCCGAGCGTGCTGGTGTCCCGTGGGAGCTGCGAGTCGGACTTTATCGACTGTCCGTGCTGGATATCGCTGCTCCTCGTGCGCCGCTGCCGTACGGGTGTGGTACACGATTGATGGCACAGAACATGACCATTCAATTATGGCACGTACGAACGTCGGACTGTCACGAGCGACTGAGGACTGCTACGCGATACCAGCGCGCCGGCAGCCTCTGTCCAAAGACACTGGCCGGTCTCGATACACTTCCCGTTGCTCGCTTCAAATTGACCCTGCACCACTGACTATGCCGAACGTCCACCGATCAGTACACCAGCCTGAAGACTGGCCCGCCCGGAATCGTCCCGTGAGAACGAGGAGGATCGCCAGGATGGTGCGGTTCGTCGTCCGTGCAAGCTGAACGGTTCGCATTTGCACCACTGTGGTTCGTGCCATCGGCGGCCCGGCAGGTTTGCCTCGACGGAGGCTCAGGTTCGTGAGACCGGCTCTTTGCGCAGTGAATGCCTGACGTCAATCTGCAGACACCAGACACGTTCCATCTGCGCGGCGGGCGAAGCGCAGCGCAAGGGGCGGAGAACGGCACGACGACCGGCGCACCTATATACCTAGAGTACGGGGACTCGGCGCGACTGGGACGACGGAGGGTGGCGCAGCTCTATCCTCGCACTACGCAGCAGCGCTGTACGGACCGCAAATGCGCGGCCGGCATCGTTCATTAAATGGCGGCAGGGCGGAAGGGCAGCAGTACGGCCCTAGTGCACCGGTCAATTCATCGACGATACAACGCTAGATCCCTCCTGCATCGTCCAACAGCGCTGCCCTGGCTATGTAGGCGGGCCAGGCCTGAGACTTGATGCGCCGGTGGTAGTACGGCTGCGTTCGCGATGCTGGCCGACGTCGACCCTGCTGGCTTTGAGCGGCGCTGAGTACGTCTAGCATGACACTGAGCTGTCATACAGAGTCCTATCGCTGAGCGCAACCGCTCGATACCCGCCCAAGAAGTATAGATAAAGGGCGTAAGGCGACGCGCGGGTGGAAGAGAACGCTTCTCCTTTGCAGGTGCGAACGCTCGACTTATTCTTGCTGCTGGTAAACGCTGACAGCTATCTTTTGCAGCCGTTCGTGCTGATGTATGCTCTGATGGCATTTGCATCCAGTGGACCAGCAAGCGACGTCACCGGGATGCTCAAGGAGGTGAGACAATATTTTGGCATTTCCCTGATTTTCGAGCGCTTGTCGGCGACATGCGCCAGTCCACTGATGTCGCAGCGTATGTTCTGCTCGCCACAAAGTCTCTGTGATGCGCCACGACGCGCAGGTCTCTGTCTGCATGGCAACGCGACCGCGACGCCATCTCAATAAGGCGCTTATCAGCCGCCGTTGAATAGGATGACGCGCGGGTGACGTTGGAGAGAGGTACGCGTCCTGTCGCGTCGCCGTGGCCATCTGCAGCTGACATCCCAGGCAGACCCAACATCGAAGCAGCGCGCCGTGTCCGAGAACTCCGGGAAGCACTCGAAGCACGACGGCGCGTGTGCGTTTCCCAAGCTCTCCCAGGGTTCGAACTCTACGCCTACCTCGTCAAACCTAACGTTGAACGGTAGTTAGACTCTTATGAACTTCGAGACGTACGGGCAGCACACTGAAGCCCCGGGAGAACGACGAAGAGGCTCGCGAAGCCGGGCAATCTTCACGACGCACGACGTCCTAGAGTACGCGTCGAGCAGGGTCGTAAGCTTTCCGCCATCATCGGTAGGCTCTGCCAACGTTTGATACGATCTTGGGCATCGCCGCAAGCTTAGAGCAACCCAATCTTGCTTCCAGCCGTCGCAGCAATGAGGGATGCGGGGAGTGGGATGCATACTTTGCCTCAGGCGGCGTGCCCAGGGTCGGTGAGTGCGGGGATTCTTCGTCCTCTGTGAGATGCGCGCTTACCGGCACCCCCAAAATATGATCGCTCCCGTCAGGGCCACCGGTAACGCCTTCGGCTTTCTTCTCCTCGGACCGTCCCTGCGCTTGCTGACTTACGCATGTCGTCCTCACGGACAGCTGACAAGAGCATTGTCCTCGCAGGGCCTACGTTCGACCGAAGGAAGCCCAGGCGTGCTCCTGGCCCTGCATTTTCGCTTAGGACGAAGATCCGACACACGCTGCTGCAAACCCTGTCAGGACCTCCGAGAGTGCCTGATTGCGGAAGAAAACATACCGCAGGTCCGCTGCCAAGGTGAGAGTTTCTCCCGTTCTGTGTTTCGGGCTGCGTAACTTGGCAAGCAGGCCTCGTTCCAGCAGATGTCTCACGAACGCGCTAATGCGCGCAAGACACGCGCAGGTAACCCGGAGAGAGAAGCAACCTGCTATCTGAAGGCACAGCGTAGGTTCATGAAAAGACGGCGCTCAGTGCGGAAGAAGCCGCTGGCCTCTTATCAGAGGCGCGCCGGTACGCCCTTGCGTCGACGTAGCAGCCCCATGTCGCCGACAGAGGTACCACAGAAAGCTCGCAAAGCGCACGCGTTGGCAGGCCTCTGTCACATCCTCCGCATTTCCGCCACCCGGGGCCGTGCAAGTGCGAGAGCCCGTGCCCGCACGCACTGGCTGGCGAAGCGTCCGCGCTGGGCCGCCGGCGCCTGCGGCCCTTCGCACCTTCGCACAGCGTCTTGTGCAGGCCTCCCGCGCTCAGGCGTGTTGTGATGAGGGCGATCGAAGCCGCCGCGCGGCCACGTATATGAGGCCGCGGCCTCTCCCACCAGGGATCGACGTGCTCTCTCCGCCTACGCACAGCATTCAGGACACCCAACGCTGCCGCACGCCATGGACACATTGCAGATTCCCCGCGCCCGCAGGCACTCTGCTGTGCTCGCGCACCCGTGGGACAGGCCCGTGCTCGACGACTGCACACCCGGCCTCGACGGCGCCAGACCCAAGTCCGCGCCGCCGGTCGAGATCCAGTGGTTCGCGCAGCCCGTGCTTGAGTACGACGCGGTCGACGACTCGAGCGACGCCACGAGCGACGACACGCAGTCCGAGACGTCGCCCGCGAGCTCGACCGAGAGCTCGCCGCCGTCGACGCGGCCATCCTCGTAAGTTCGAGCCTCGCCCTAATTATAACCGCACCCGCTGCGCCTTGGCATCAATTTGACATTCCATCGTCCAGGCCGCCAACAGCGCACCTTGGCGCGAAACACGCCCAGCAGGGGCCAGTGCGTGTGGCGAGAGGCGACTATGAACTCCCGGCGGCGCTGCCTCGTGCGGCCCCGGCGGAGGTCCCCCGCCAGCCGTTGTACGTCGTGCTCGAACGCGCGTCTATGGAGCTTTGCCGCGCGCCGCCACCGACGACACACGGCCGCCATGCAAAGCAGAAGCCGACGCTGCTCACTTGCGACGATCACCAGGGCCTTCTGGTGCGCATGGGCCGCGAGGTCAGCGACGCTCGGCCGGACATCACCCACCAGGTCAGCGACTTGCTCGCCGCCGAGTGTTCGCTTGCTCACGCCAGACTGCCATAGTGTCTCCTTACACTGCTCGATTCGCCGCTGAACAAGGCCGGGCTGCTGAAGATATTTATCCACACAACGCAGGACCTTCTCATCGCGGTGCACCCCGACGTCCGGATCCCGCGCACGTACAAACGGTACAGCGGTCTCATGGGTGCGTGCTACCCGTGTCCCCGCGGGCCCGGCGCGCGCGCTGACCCCCGCATGCAGTGCAGCTCCTCCAGCAGGGCGAGATTCGCGGCGTGAGCGACTCGCAGGTGCTCATGCGCATCCTCGACGTGAGTTCTGTCTCGCCTCGCGGGGCGCGCGCGCTGACACGGGCCCCCACAGCATCCCATCACGCACTACCTGCCGCCCAAGGCCGTGAAGCTCGGTGAGCCCCGCGCGCCGCCGCCCGCGCACGCCACTGACGATCCCGCAGCGCTCTCGGCCGACGCAGAGACCGTGCAGGCGCCCGCGCTCGTGCGCGGCGTGCCCGCGGCGCACGCGCTCGCGCTCTTCGTCGGCGCGCACGCGAAGGGCCCCGACGACTTTGGCGCGGGCGTCGTCGAGGGCGCGGTGAGCGTGAGCAGCTTCGCGCTGAGCGCGTCGGTCGTGTGCGGCAAGGTGCGTGTGCCCGCGCGCGGGCGCTCCGCGCGCACGTCGGAACGGCTCGCTGACGGGCCCGCTGCCAGGTGTGCTGCGCGATGGAGGATCTACTCGGCATCGTGTGAGCTGCGTGCGCCCTGCTCGTGTCCCCGGCGACGTCTGTCGCGGCGAAGGCACCCAGGGTGCCCGTGGCGCGCGAGACGAATGGTGCGTGCCCCGCGGGACACTGCATCGGAGGTGCGACGCGCGGGGTGGGCTTTGAGGCACGGGCGCAACGGCGAAGGCACCGCCATCATGTACAGTACGGACATCGGGGCCCCAGGCGGCGGGACGACCTGTAGAGAGCAAAGTAGCCATAATAGAGCAAAGCTGTAATACGTGGAAATGGACTTGCCTTGGCGATTCACCGAGCCGCGTATGATCACGATCAGGCTCATGTCCGCCGTGACGCGTCTGCGTAGTCTGTGTCCGCGTGCGCGATGATTTCATGCAGTACACTGCCTCCGACGCAGCGCGATCCCAGGGTCGCGGGGAAGCCGGGTGCAGGACAGCAGGGGATGACGGCGACGCAGCGAGCGGGACTAGGCCCAGGCGACCAGCTTTGCTGTGTCGGTGAGGAATGCGGTGCTGCGCTGTCAAGGAGATGATTGGGCCAGGTGGCGGGCAATGCAGCGCGAAATACAAACGGGCCAAGAATATTCTGGCAGGGCTTTTCGAAAATAAATCCGATGGTAGCACGGAGGGACATTAGAGGCATGGGCGGAAAACATACCCGATTGCGGTCGTCATGCTCTGCGTTGTGGTGTGTTTGGGCGTCGGATCTTGGGGGCACGTCGGAGCGTCGCTCCATTCGCAGGCGTCCCGCGAGCGATGTACAGACCGCGCGAAGGGGCTCTGGGTGGGCCTGCGAACGGGCGCCGCCAGCTCGCGCCAGCAGCGCAGGTAGCAACACCCGCGGGGGCGTCTTCGGGGGCCACCGCGGCCGCAATTAATTTTCCTGCGCTGCTTCCTGCAGGCCGTCCGCGGGGGCGAGGGGCAAAAGAGCTGCGCGGGCGGCAGAGCGGGCGCAGGAGCGGAAGCGCAACAACTGACCGGCGGTTCGGTTCGGCTGGCCGGTGCAGTGCGGCGAGGCGAACCGCGCCCGGGCTCGCGATCCGCCACCGAGCGATCCTCCGTGCCTGCGTCCGGCCGTGCTCGCACGCTGCGCTCGTCCTCGCCTTCGCGAACGACGTCGGCGGGGGTGCAGGCGTGCTCGCCTCCATCGTCGCCTCCGAGGACAGCGGTGTTGCTGTGCTGGCCTGGAGCAGGGCTTGTTCGCTGAATACGCGTTTGTCATGGGCTGGTGAGCATCAAGCGTGCTTTCTCATACGTGCCTATAGTTGGCTGCGATTAAGCCCCGACCGCTGCCGGAGGGGCCGTCAGGCGACTGCACCCTGAGCCTAGGCGGGCTCTGCTTAGGAGAGGACGATTGCTGCTTGTGACCAGCAGTGCTTGCGCATGGCAGAGCTTGGGAGCGTTCGTTCCGAGCGTGAGTACCTCGACCGCCCGCGCGCGGCTCGGCCGCACTACACGCGTGCCCCATGCATCAGCCATGTTCCTCCGTAGCCCAGACTGCGAGCGGCGAGCGTGCACGCCGTCGTCATCTGCGTCGCTCGCTGCACAGGCTGATATCACATGTGCCCATACGAGGCAAGGATGGAGATAGCGAGGGCTCGGAGGGTGCGTGCTTCGAGAGATCTCCCGGCAGCGTCATCGCTGGGGGACTTTGACTGGCGCACGAAACGGGGAGGTGCACGCAACCGCCGCGACGGTTGAACGTGCATGAGGGAGTGACGATTTGCAGTGCATCTTTTTTTCTCCCTCTCTGTCTCTGGCGTGGCGGACGTACAGCCGCCGAGGCGAGCGTCGCCGCCACAAAGCAATGTCATGCGCGATGACCCCGAGGGGGGTGGCTATTTCTGCCGCCTGAACTGTGGTTGCTCCGGAAGGACGAGAAGGGAGGATGAATTCGTCGTCTTCCTCCCGAGAAAAGGAGGAGAGTGTACCGGCGAGCTGGGTCCGTATCAGACCCTGAGGGGTGCAGTTCCGCCGACCAATGGACGAGGAGAGTGATGCCAATTGCAGACTTGCTTGATCGTCTCTCGCTCTGGCGTCTTGGGAGTGTGACGTGGGCCTTCTAGCGCGTGGTAGGCTTGCTGTCTCATCCCATCAAGCTTTACGCCCATATGTTTGTCCCTTATTCAGATCCATACCCAGATGTGCTTATTGCGATATTATTGACATGCCAAGCGTCCCCGACTTCCTGTCATGTTCGGAGGTGAAAAGCAAATCCCACTGCTACTACAAGAACGACGCTTCTCGCCAGCATCCCATCACTTTACCCTGTCCCTTCAGCAACTCTACTACGCTTCTCCCTTGAGCTTAGCGTAGTCGCCAGCCGCTGCCATGTACCGACACGACGACGCCGCCCAGCCTCGCGACCGCCGCGCATGGACCGAGGACGAGGACGAGCTTCTGCGGCAGGCCATCGAGAAAGGCACGCCGCCCATCAGCTGGCGTTCCCACCGCGCGCACTAACCCATCTCTCCCGCAGAAGACGGCGACGCCAACCCACCGTCCAAGTGGCACGCCATCGCGAAGCACATCCCGAACCGCACGAACAAGGACTGCCGCAAGCGGTGGTGGGCGCAGATGGCGACGCGGGTGTCGAAGGGCTCGTGGAGTGCCGAGGAGGACGAGCGTCTGTTCGCGGCCGTGGACGAGCTCGGCACGAAGTGGGCAGCTGTCGCGAGTCGGGTCGGCACCCGGAACAGCGGCCGTACGTTAGCTTTCGCCTGCCTTCCCGGCGCCCCTGGCCTGACCTCACTCTCCCACCCCCCCAGAATGTGCGAAGCGATGGAACGACGCTCTGAACCCGGCCATCGACCGCAGCGGGTGGACGCCCGAGGAGGTGAGCTGCCCCTTCTGCGCTCCCCCGCCCCCGCTCACCGCGCCGCAGGACGACCGCCTGCTCAAGGCCGTCGAGCAGCAGGGCCACTCGTGGGCGAACATCGCGCGCACGTACCTGCCGGGGCGCACGGGCCTCGCGGCGAAGAACAGGTGCGCACCGCCTGTCGTCATCGCTGCCCGGGGCGAGTGCTGATCGCGCGCAGGTACAACCACCTCATCCGCGGCTCGTCGGATCGCGCGCCGTCCGCGCGCGGGCGCCGCATGTCCGCCGCGACGGCGATGCGCCGGCGCAGCACGCGCGGCAGCAGCCGCAGCAGCGTCAGCACGCCGAGCAGCCCGCGCTCGACCGCGACGCCGCCGCCCGCGAGCGGCGCGTCGAGCCCCGAGAGCTCCGGCATGCCCCCGACGCCGACCGAGCTCTACGCGCTGCACGCCCCGCTCGACTTCCGCACGAAGTGGGGCGGCGCGCTCCCCGACGGGCTCTACGAGGACCCCGCGCTCGCCGCGCACCACCACCAGCACGCACCGCAGCACGCGCACCACGCGCACCCGCAGAACGAGCACGAGATGATGAACATGCTGCTCCAGAACTCGTTCGGCGACTTCCTCGACCCGAACATGGACCCCGCGCTGAGCGGGCTGCACGCGCCGTACGGGCTCGAGGGCGCGCAGTGCGCGCCGGGCGTCATGCTCAGCGACAGCGCGCAGGGCGACCCCTGGGGCGCGCTCGGCTACCCGTACCTCGACCTCGGCGCGCTCGACGCGCACGCCGCCCCGCCGCAGCTCACGCCGAGCATGAGCAGCAGCGGCGAGAGCAGCGTCAACAGCACGCCGCAGCTCGGGCACCCGCACTTCGGCGTCCGGGGCAGCTATGCGCAGGCGCAGCATCCTGAGCACGGGGCGGGCTTCGCACAGTACATGCCGCCGCCGCCGCCGCTCGACGACCCGCGCCTCGCGCTCGCGATGTGCGACCCGTACGCGCAGGGCCCGCTCTCACATCTCATGGGGCACGCGCCCGGCGTGCCGCAATGATACCGCACGCGGGCGCACATCGAAAAGCGCAAATCTTCCGCCCCCGCTGTCGTGGTGCGTGCCGTGCCCGCAAACAAATTTCTTGTGCTGACGGGCGCGTGACAGTAAAACACCGGCTCTTGTAGCACTAGACTAATCTATGGACGCGCAGAGATATCCTGAGGCCGGCCGTCCCCCTGCCCCGACGCCGCGCGGGCCTGCCGCAGCACAGCTATCCGTGTAACTTTATGACGCACCTCTTCTCCTAGTTTATGCCCCGGAACTGTAGTGTAGCCCTGTATACTCGCCTCGCCTTAGAGCCCTCGGCCGAAATCACACATGAAAAGGCACCCCCGTGCGAGCGTGCGAACGTGCGCTTGCTGCATTGCAGCCCGCGAGGGCCGTCGGCCGCCACAACGCTGCTGGCGGGCGCGCCCGTGCCCGCGCCGCCGGCGATGGCGATGACGCAACGCGGTGCGCGCGGGAAGCACAGCGCGTCCGGACGCAGACGTCGGATCCCCAGAAGACAGAAGCGGCGCGACCCTGCCGCGGCCTGGGCGGGCCTCTGCACCGCGCTGCGGCGCGCGTACGTCATGCGGCGCACCCGTCGACACGTTGCTTCGCGCTGCGGGCGACATTGCACGGCGCGGGCTGGCGGGGAGGGCTGCGCGATGGGATCGCGAGACACCGAGGGGGCGTGCCGCACCTTCATGGGGCGTTGGAGTCTCACTGTGCGCCTCGTGGGGAAGACACCGTCCGCCTGATCGTAGCGGGCGTCGGGTGGTGCTCGCTCAGGTAATGCATGGTGCTTCTCGGGCCAGGACAGGCAGCGCAGCGCAGCCAAACAGGTAGTGCAGATTCGGCGCAGATCGCAGCGCACCCGCTGGCCCCGGCTCCAGGCCCCTCCTGGCTTCTGCACCCCGTGTGCGGCGACCCATCTGTACGCCCGTGGGTGCCGAGCACGGTCGCGAGGGGCCCCCGCCCGCCGGGCAGCGACCGCACGTCGGCGCGTGCGCGAAAGCCCCGGCAGGGCGATACAGCTGTTTGGAAAACGATAGGCCGCACCCAAATATTTCTGCGTACAGCAGTTGAAGCTCCGCGATACCGTGTCTCGCTCGTGCAATGCGCGCGCCGAGGCGGCCGAGCTGCCGCCTCGCATCGCCGCAAGTCACCAAGCACGGGGCGCTCATCCCACGGAGTCTGAACCCTGTACTGGAAAAATCGAAGGGTGGTCTATCGTTTTCCAAACAGCTGTAAGGCGGGCGTGCGTGGCCTGGCGTGCGCGGGCTGCGAGCGGACGCGCCCACGCGGGCAGCAGCCCCGGAACGTGTCGAGCGGGCGACGCCGAGGGTGCCCAGCCTCAGAACGGCCTAGCGCACGCCGCAGCGGCCCCACGCCCGGGATCGTCGCGTCCAGGAGCGCACACCGCGCACCGTCGCCCCAGCGGCGTGGCCGCACCGTGGGAGCAGCGCGCGCGTGCCCAGGGGCGAGACCGCGCTTTGCTTCCGCGGCGCCCGCGCACGCCTGATCCGCGCCGGCCCCCGCTCTGATCGCCGATCCGCGCGCGCGCGCGCCCTGCGGCGGGGCAGCGACGGGCCCGCCGACGGTCCGCCGCGCGAGTGGGGCTTCGTGGCGCGGGCGCGCGTCTCGCCCTGCATCCTCTCGTGATCCACGCGGGCGCGCGCCGACGCGTCGGGGGGCGCGCCCCGACAGACGGCGGCGGCGAGCTGCGCGACGCACGCTGACCGGGCGACAGCTAGGAAGCCGGGGCTCGCGGGCCCGGCGGGCGGGCGCCTCAGGGTCGTCGCGAGGGCCGCGGGGGCAGCCAGGGCAGGCCAGGGCAGCGTTGCTTCGCGCTGTTGACGTCGTGGCGTGACGTAGGGTGTGATGCTCGCCAGGGCAAGCCAGGGCAGCGCACCCGCCGTGCGCGGCGCGCGCAACGCTAAAAGGCTAATCTGTGCCGCTGCGTCATACCGCGTCGCGCGCGCGCGCGCGCGGTCGCCAGGGGCGCGGGCGTCGTGGCGTGCGCGGCGCCGTCCGCGCGTACCGGATTTGACAAAGATATTGGCGAGAATTACGCGCGGGCGTGCGATCAGAGTGGCGCGCGGGGCCGACGCAGCATCCGGCCAGGCGCGGCGCACGCCAGCCGTATATCAGCGGGGGCCTGTTTGCAGGAAGCCGTCTGCCCAATGCGCCTCGTTTGATCGCGGCCGCATCAGCGCGCGCACCCCGCCTCGCGAGCGCGCACTGCCGCCCCGCTCCTGCCGTGCTGCCGACAGCCAAAAGGCACCACCGCGCGCGGCGAGAGTGCCAAGGGGAGCCTCGCGCAGCGGAGTCGCATCAGGCAAGAGCCCGCCCGCGGCAGCACACGCCCGTGTGCCTCCCTGGCCCGCACGGCTGATGCATCACGCGTCCTTCCCACCGTCCGCACACAGGCCTCGCGCATCCTCCGTCCCTCTGGGCCGCCGCAGGGCCCGCGCGCCGTCGCACCGTGGCCCGTGGCGCGCGCCCACGCGCATGAGCTCTCCGGCATGTTCGGGGCGCACCCACATATTCGCTTCGGCGCAGCTCCCGGGTGTGCCTTGCCGTTCCCGCGGAGAGCCCTCCGTTCGCCTTTCTGCGCGAGGCCCGGCCGCGGCGTGCCCTGCTAGTAAGTACGTACGTCAGCGGGTGCGCAGAACGCCGCGATCATGATCGCGCTCCCGCACCGAGTATTGCATGCGCGCAGGCGTCCCGCGCGTTGGGCACGCGCACACGCACGTTTCCCCGGGCGGAAATGTCGGAGCCTTGTGCGGGCGAGGATATATCGACGGAGGCGCGGGGCGCCGGGGGCTATGTAGGCTTGCGTTGGGCTGCCATGCTCCGTCTCCCCTTCACGATTTCTGGCCGCGGTGCGGCGACCTCGACCGCGACGAGGCATTGGACGGTGTCTCCGGCGGATGGGAACAGGTCGAGACGTGCGCGGCTGAGGGCATGGTGAAGACTCTAGGCAGCGCGGTACGTCAAAGTGGCCTAGCATCGCAGCTCACCTCGTTCGCCTCTGCTAGGTCCGCACCACCACGCCCCGCGGCAGCGCCGCGCCGCAGCACGGCGAAGCACGCCCCGCACGTCCCGCGGCAAGCGTTCAGCCTGCAGTCTCCCACTACCTCGCAACTCCATCCGTCTCCCACTCACAAACCTCCCAGCGGTACGCCCCGGCACACGCTACGCAGCCCTGCGCCGGACGGGTCAGCACGCACGTCAACACACCTACCATACACGCCGCCGCGCAGCTGCCGGCGAGCAGACCGTGGCCGACGCGCAGCGCGGGTGTGGCACGGGCGCTGCATGCGTTATCGCGTTGCAAGCTGCTGCAAAACAAATGGTGCCGTAAGGCGCGTTGTCCGGTGTCTTGCAGTGCGCGAGTTCGGGGAAGGCAGGGCGTGGCGTGGCGTGGCGTGGCGGATGGGGATAGCGGCGCGCAGCGCAGCGCGCGCTGTGGAGCTGCGAGAAGGTTGGGTGTATCCCCGTCTAGCGCGGTGTCTTGCGGACTCTTGCCTGCAGGAGGGCGCTGCGCACCGTCGTGCGCAAAGCCGAGGGCCGATGCGAGGCGACGGATTGGGTGAGTCCGGGTCGTTTGGTTATTTGCTGTGGCGGTGACAGGAATAAGTCAAGGATCAGACAGGAATAAGTCAAGAATAAGACGAAACTAAGACACGTATTGCGAATGGGGCAGGCTTCCGCTGGCTCAAAAAGCGTGCACAGACGCACCAGTGCCGGAACAGAAGTTACGGGCGTGCGTCGTGCGCAGCCGGGGACAGACGAGCGAGGACCAGTACTGAGCGTACCGGACCCGAAGGGCAAGCACGCGCCAGAGCGGGCACGCACAGGACTTATACACACCTTCACACCCGTCGATAGCACACAAGCACATGCAGACGGCCAATCTCCGGTGTGCGCGGTGCGCCCCACGCCCGACAGGACCTGCCAGTGCCACGCCCCGCTGCCGCGTCCGCGGCGTGGCGTGTGCCCCGCGTGTGCGCGTCGCGCAAAGCCGGGACGACCTTGCACGCTGCGATGCTTCGACTTCGCGTCTTCCGTCCTTTGCACAGAAGGACATGGGTCTCTGTCAGTGCAGGTCAGTGTCGCCGCGCGACGCGCCGCGGCCGGACACGGGTGCGCCACGCGCGGGCCACGTGGGCGCGCCTGCGCCGCGCGTCCCGCCTGTGCCCCGTCGCAGGCCTTCGCGGACCCGGCGGCGGGTTCTCGGACGTGCCATCTCTTGCTGCCCTCGCGCACCCGGGACGGCCCCCAGATGCTTCCTCTGCACTCTCTCGTTCCCCCAGCGACAAGTCCGGGCGCATACACCCCGCGATGCCGCCCGCCAGCAGCCAGCGACAGCGACAGCCTGTCAGAACGAACGCACGTCTGGCCCCGCAGCTGCAGCCGTGCGGTGCCCCGCGCACGCGGCCCCGGCGCACGTCCTCATATAGCACCACGCCTCCGTCGCTCCCCGCAGCCCCAGCGCCCGTCCTGCCTTCGCGCCGCCTTCCTTCGCTGCGCAGCGCACCGCGCCCCGCCTTCTCTCCCATTTCACCGCGCGCTCGCGCGACGCGCCCGACGCCCGAGGGCCGACCGTCCTCGCCCTCGGACCGTGACGCCATAGGAGGTTGATATGAGGTTGATGGGAGGGCAGCAGCGGGCAGGAGAGGGGTCGGCTCGGCCGTCCGAGGCTGCACTGGGGAGGGGGCGCGAAGGTGCGCCGCTTCCGTCATCTGCGCTGCCTGTTTCATAAACGCAGGAATAGCACGCCGTGCGCGCCCGGACGCTGCGAGGGTACAAAGGCCTGGCAGGGCGCGGACTCGGCCCCCGCTGGCCCCTGCTGGTCCCGTCGACGGGACGAGGCCTGCCCCTGTCGCCCCCTGTCGCTGGCTAGGTGTGTGCTGCCCCCTGTGCGCGTTGGTTCCGACGACGCGGGGCGACGCGACGCGACGTGCTCACGCGAAGGCTGCGCTAGGCTTGTCGGTCCGGATGGCGCTCTGTCTTCGCAAGTACACTTGGTCGGCTGGTCAAGATCTTTGGCGAGGAGCTGTGGAAACCAAGATGAAGTCATGAAGACCTATCCTGCGCATTCCGACGAGCCAATATCTGCGTCTATGCTTTGCCGACACAGCTGGTCTCTGTCTTGGGTGACCTCCCTGCTCAGCTTCACGTCCTCGAAGACCGACACGACGCACAGGACCCTCGACGCTGGATCTCCACGGCCTAGTCAACACCCTGCAGGGCCGCTTGCAGCCACCATGGAACCCAAGACCAGTTGCGCGGCGCATTCAAGTCATGCCGTGTTGGCCGACGCCGCGGCCATGCCCCGCTGCCAGGCGCAACACCGTGATAGGCACGACAGCTGGTCACGCCCAAGGCCTCCAGGCTATCACCGACGCCTGGTGCGGTGCGCGAGTCCTACTTTGGTACGTTCAGCAGCTCTACACTGTCTGCGGAGATGCTGAGTCTGTCAGGCGACTCGCAGCGTAGACCTCCTCAAAGTGGCATGCACCCCAAACTCCACGAGCACACTAGCTTTCAATGCAGTCGTGGACATCCTACATTGCCCGAGCGTACAACGTACGTACGCTATACAGTGCGCCCCGCGGCTTCGCACTTAGTCTGTCAGGCGACCCACCAATCCATACCACCCCAGACTCCACGCGCACACTACCTCGCAATCCAGTCGTGGACGTCCTAGTCCACCCGAACGTACAACGTACGTACGCTATACAGTGCTATTCGTAGCTGCGTACTGATCCTTTGTTCCTACAGCGCGGTGTCCTAGGACCACCGGCAGAGGACACTCGGGACGAGCAGGATCGCGGCGAGCTTTGTATGGTGCGGAGCTGCTGTCACTTCATTAGACACCGTGAGTGCCACGACGCCCAACACCCCGCCCGCCGACAACCTACGGTGCGCGACCCTTACGAGTCACGCCCGCCGAAGCCACCCCAACACGCCACCTCCGCCGCCGGGCGCGCCCGCAAGTGTCACCCATGCGTGTACGAGCCGCCTAGCGCACCCCTCTCTGTCGCAGAGGACCCTGCACGCCGCCTCGCACGTCTGTCAGGCTCTGTCGTCCCCTGCCCGCGCGCCCGAGGGCACCCTGGCCGCGATCTGCACGTGTGCCACGAAGAAGCGGGTGGGATGGCGTGGTCGCGGGTGTGGCGCTATCTCTATCGTTCCCTCTGGACCGCTCTGCGTCTGGACCACTCTGCACTTGGCACCCTCGGAGAGGGCTCTCCCGGAAGACACGTCGCGCACCCCGGTTTGTTGCGCACGCGGCCGCGCCATGTGTTTCGCACGCCATGCATGCCTGCTTCTCAGCATCCCAGCAACCGACGCAAATGCCTGCAGGCGAACGGAGAAGAGCTCGCCCAGCGAACGTGCTTGGCCAGCGCAAATTGCGCGCTACTACTTTCCCGCACATCCTCTGCACAGCGTCCGGCGTGGCACGCTGTGCGTCCTTCTGCGCTGCTTCGCTGTCCACGACGGATGGCGTGCGAAACGCACGCGCACGACCCAAGCGGGAGCCCCGGCACCATCTTCCAGCACCTCCGGCCCAGAATAGCATGCGGACACGCTGGCACCACCAGCAGCCCCTGGAAACACCGCGAACCCTCTTGAAATCTTCGCGAACAGACGTTCGCGCAGGGCCGCGCCACGGCCGCGCACCCCGTCGTCCGACGCGTGCGTCGCGTCCGAGCCCCGCCGCGCGCCTGCACGGGCGCCACGGCGTGTGCGGCCGCGTCGGGGCATCTCGGCGCAACGTCCCTTCCGTAAACGGACGCGGCATCCCCCGCGCGCCGCACTGCAGTCCGCATCGGGAAACCGCAGGTTCGTGCAGCTGCTCGTCCGTCGTGCAGAGGCACTGTTTGCACCGTGCCGGCTCTGCGTTCTCGCTGGCCGCTGCGTCGCTCCTCCGTTTGTGTGTGCGCCCGGCGCCTGTGCCCCCGTATAAGAGGACGCGCTGGCCGCCCCCCGCGGGCCCTCCCGACGGTCCGCGTGCGCGCGCTGTCCGCGCCCCCGCCCCGTTGGCGCGTACGCGGGCCCGCGGCTGCTGTGCTTGGCGCGTGCCTGCAGGGCCCCTGGACTTCACGCGTGCGTGACGTCTGTGGGTCCGCCAGGCCTGCGCCGTGCGCCTGCGCGCGGGAGCCTATGTGATTGTATTGAGGCGAGTGCGGCCCCGTTTCGTTTTGCAGTGATAGGCGCGGGTATTCATGGCGATTTCAGGTGCGGTGGCACGACGTACGCGCGGCGCGTGGCGAGACGGGGCTAGCGGCGCCTTCGTGGCGCTGGATTCGCGGATTTGTCGTGCGGCGGGTATTATTGGGCGTGCTGTGCCGCCGCAGGGGGACCGCTGTACGTTCACCTCGTCCGCGCTTCCGTCGATGGCCCTTCTCATGCGCTGTGTCGTTCGCAGCGAATGCTACCGCGTGTTATGTCTCACCCCTTCGCCCAGCCCGTACGTAAAGAGGGTGCGCGGTGGGCAGCGCGCGCGCGGCTTATCGCAGACGTGATCCTAGCTGTCAACGTGGGCCCGGTGTCCAAGCGACTCCGAGCCAGTCCGAGTTGCTTCCGCCTCCGAGAGCACCCATCCGCCGTGGGAGAGAAGCCTCCGCTTCGTGGCACGTGACGCGGAAATTGCCTTTTCTGGCGCGGGAGCGTCGTCGGCCCAGCGCCCGACGCGGTATCGGCTTTGCGTAGCGCCGGGATCTGGACTTTGCTTCTCGAGGATTGTCCCGCCCCCTGTTCTTCGGGCCTCGCCATCGGGCCTTCGCACTCCTGAGCACAGCGCCCCTCGCCACCGCACAGGATATAAAAGCATGGCGCGCCCGCGCTGCACCGCAACCCACCCCAAACGTATCTGCCGCCTGGCAGGCAGCCTGTTCTTGTCTCCCTTCGCGCGTCCTTCTGCTCTTCTTCCGCACGCTTTTGCATCCGTCCCTCACGATGGCTGAATCCTCCAGTCGCGCGTCGAGCACCATCGCCCCTGAGGCGACGCCCGACCGCTCCCCCGACCGCTCCCCGCCCACCCACGGCGCGCCGCTCCACCGCACGGACACGGCGCGCACACACCACGACTCGAACCGGGCGGACCTGTCGTTCCCGTTCCAGACGACGAACACCGCGCAGGGCGGCTTCACCGACGAGTACCGCACGGTCACCAAGGAGGGGTACATCCCCGGCGACCTCGCGCTCCGCCCCATCCCCTCGCACCACTCCGAAAAGCCCGCCGCGCTGCGCGACCCCGAGACCGCGCGCGCGCTCAGCGACAAGAAGCTCGTCACGTTCGTGCCCGACGACCCCGAGGACCCACGTAACCTCTCGAACGCGTTCAAGTGGTGTAAGTCTTCTTCCTTTTCGTTTTCGTGGCGTCTTCGTTGTTACTTGGCGCTGACCACGCGTCCCCGCAGATATCACGCTCGTATGCGCCTTCTCCGTCGTCGAGGTCGCCTTTGCGTCCGCCGTCGTCACCGGCGACTTCAAGGACATCATGGCCGAGTTCCACATGGGCGACGTCGTCGTCGCGCTCAGCGTCACGCTAATGGTCTGCGGCTTCGGCATAGGCCCGCTGTTCTGGTCACCAATGGTAAGCGCGCCCAATCCCCCTCGATTTGCACCCGTGCTGATTCGCGCCGCAGAGCGAGCTCCTGGGCCGCAGACTGCTCTGGGTGTTCCCGTCCTTCGTCTACGTGATCTTCATCATCCCGTGCGCGGTCGCCAAGAACATCCAGACGCTGCTCATCTGCCGCTTCTTCTGCGGCATCTTCGCGTCCGCGCCGCTCACGCTCGCGGGCGGCACGATCAGCGACATCTGGGACAACGAGGAGCGCGGCTTCGCCATCGCGCTCTTCGCCGCCGCGCCGTACGGCGGGCCCGTCCTCGGCCCCATCGTCGGCGGCTTCGTCGGCGAGACCATCGGCTGGCGCTGGATCTTCTGGGTCCAGATGATCTTCGCCGGCTTCATGGCGCTCCTCAAGTGCACCATCCCCGAGACGTTCGCGCCCGCGATCCTCAAGCGCCGCGCGGCGAAGCTGCGGAAGGAGACTGGTGACCAGAACTTTGCGACCGAGCAGGAGCTGTTCAAGGTCCCCATCTCGCAGATGCTCCTCGACACGCTCGTCCGCCCCTTCGAGATGCTCGCGACCGAGCCCATCCTGCTCCTTCTCTCCCTCTACATCGCGCTCATCTACGGTCTTCTGGTGAGTTCGCTCTCTTGCCGCTGTCGTTCCCAATTCTAACCACTCTGCAGTACGCCTTCTTCTTCAGCTACCCCGTCGTGTTCGGCGAGGACTACGGCTGGAACGACGGCCTCGTCGGCCTGACCTTCATCTCCGTCTGGATCGGCCTCGGCCTCGCGCTCGTCGTGACGCCGCAGCTCGAGAAGAACTACCGCGCGCGCATGGTCGCAAAGGGCGGGAAGGCGGACCCCGAGGACCGGCTCGTGGGCATGATGCTCGGCTCGGTGTGGGTGCCCATCTCGCTCTTCATCTTCGGCTGGACGTCGCCGCCGTACGTCGCGCCGGGCGGCGGGAGCTGGGTCGGGCCCGTGAGCTCGGGCATCCCGTTCGGCTTCGGCATGGTCACGATCTACTTCGGCGCGAACGCGTACATCATCGACGCGTTCCCCGGCTACGTCGCGAGCGCGCTCGCGGCCAAGACCGTCATCCGCTCGGGCTCCGGCGCCGCGATGCCGCTCTTCATCACCGCGATGTACCACAACCTCGGGAACGGCTGGGCGGCCAGCACCTGGGCGTTCATCTCGCTCGGCATGATCCCCATCCCCTTCCTCTTCTACCGCTACGGCAAGTGGATCCGCTCCAAGTCGAAGCGCGCCGCCGCGTAGGCCCATAGACGTTTCCTGCATCTCTTATCTGGACAGCCTCTCCTTTCTCCGCATCATCACTGCACACTCCATGGGTCGACGCACGCACTCTCGACGGGTCCGCGAAAAAGATCGCACGTTTCCTCCCCCATTACCCTACCTCTAGAATACCACCGGGCATTATTATTGTTATAGTATACTGCACATTCGCGTTTTATTAGATGCTCTGTCATGCGCTCTCGTCAGATTTTGTATTATTGCCAAATAGCAGACTCCCACAGCTCGTTACCCAGACAATCTTCGCGTCATGTCGGATTTCGTCGGAGAGAAGCTGGTGCGTACCGCGAGGCGGCGTCCAGCTAACCCAGCATGGCGGTAGAGTCCCTCTACCATCATGCTGGTGTAGTTGCACGACGCGACGATTTTCCGGCGCCGATGGCGACGTCCATTGCAGTGATGACAGCGAAAATGAGGTAGCAGTGCGCTGAGGCAGCTCCCGACCGCACAAACGGCCTTTATACGTCGGCCAGCCATCTCGCGGCAGCCAGGGCGCGCCGCCCAAGCCGCATCAGTCACCGACGCTTCACCGGCCGGCGCGCGGAATTGGCAATGCGACTGTATGCGCGAAGACTGTAGCTTGAGCTTGAGTTTGCTCATGGCGCGACCGAGTGGCAGGCACAGCAAGCGCGAGGCCTTACATTAGCGAACCTTGTACTCTACCGATGAAATAATCTAATCGCTGCGTGTCCATTACCCCGCTGGGTCCCCCGCCGCCGCTCGTGCCTCGGCACCGAGCCCCTCTTCCCTCCTCGTCCCTGGTACGACCCTCGCCCTCGAGCCCAAAGACGGCAATTCCTGCATTCCGGCGGCAGGCACACCGCGTCCTTCTGCGCCGCCCGCCATCTCCGCCGCTCCTCATTCCTCCGGGCGGCCCACGATCGTACGACTCGCCAGCACGTTCAGCGCTCGCCGCGCGCGGGCGGCGCGACGTCCTCCGTGACCTCCACCGTCATGACGCCCGCGTCGACGAGCGGCGCGAGGCGGCTCTCGAGGAGGTCCGCGACGGCGTCGAGCGCGTCGCCGCGCACATGCTGTCCGCGGCGCGGCCGCACCTCGACGGCGACCGCGCCGAGCGTCGGGAAGCGCTGCAGCTCGTGCAGCAGCACGGCCCAGTCGACGCCGTCGGCGAGGTGCGCGCGCAGCGCGTGCGCGTAGCCCGCGACGTGCACGACGAGGCGCACCCGCGCGAGCGGCGCGCGCGCGGGCAGGTACGCCAGCAGCGGCGCGACGCTGCACACGCACCACTGCCCGTCGTACGTGAACAAGTCCCCGCGGACGTGCGCGCCGCTGCTCCACACGTGCAGCTCGAGCGCGCGCAGCGCGCCGAGCGTCGGCAGGTGCAGCGCGTGCCACGGGCCGGGCGCGTCTGGCGGGGCTGGGGCGTCAGCGGCGGCGGGCGCGGGGGGCGGGGCACTCACTGAACGCGCGGAGCACCGTCATGTCCGACATGTCGAGCGCGAGCGCCTCGAGCGTGCCGCCGACGACGCGCAGCAGGTTCCCGAGCACCGCGGCCTCCTCGTCGCTGCGCACGGCAAAGTCGACCGCGCGCAGGCTGCGCGCCATCGTCGCGTGGATCGCGTCGAGCACGGGCGCGGGCGGGATGCGCGCGTAGTTCGCGTGCACGGTGTACGCGCCGAGGCGCAGCGCGGGCGGGAACGCGGGCAGCGCGGGCCCGCGCAGGTTCAGCTCGAGCGTCATGCTGAGCAGGCGCAGCGTGCCGAGCGGCGCGAACGCAAAGAGCACCTCGAAGGCGTCGTTGAGGCGGAAGATGCGCGCGGCGAGGAACTCCTCGGTGACGACGCGCGAGAGCGTGAGCACGCCGAGCGCGCGCGGCGCCGGCGGCCACGCCGCGACCGTGCGCCCGTCGCCGCCCGCGATGAGGTTGCGGTCCCACGAGACGTTGTCGAGCGCGAGCGCGCGCAGCGCCGGCAGCGTCTTGAGCACCGTCGCGAGGATGTGCGGGCCCACGCAGCGCGTCGCGGGCGGGTGCGCGGCGATCTTGCCGTTCACGCGGAACGTGAGCTCGCGGATGGTGTCGCGGATGTGCGGCGCGGCGGCGAGGAAGGCGAGGAATTCCGCGAAGCTGCGCCCGGGCAGCTCGCCGCGCACGCGCACGGCGTAGAACAGGTGGTACCGGCTCGACTCGAGCCACGCGCTCGACACCAGCGCGCAGTTCTGCAGCGACGGCTTGTCGTCGTGCAGGTGATCGATGATGGCGTCCGTGAGCTCCGTCGGGAGGTCGCGCTCGCGCAGTGTCATGACGGAGAGTGCAGCGAGGGCGGGAGCGACGGCAGCCATGGCGAGTGTGGTGGGTGAAAAAGGTCAAAAATGCGAGGAATATACGCGGGCTATCGCCAGGGAGCCTCGAGGCGCGGTGGCTACCTATCTTCCGGCACGCGATCGATAGCCAATCAGCGATCTTCCTGCAAAATCCTGTGCTCAACCTCCGCGCCTAAGCGGTATATCAACGTCTTGCCGTACCTGTTTCCGAGAAGACGGCTCGCGATGATGCAAAGTTCGCGAAGCCACGCGTCGGAGGGCAGGTAGTCAGTGGGCTGGTCGTCTGACACCCCAAGGGGGTTGTATATCTACGTTGCAGCGAGCGTTAGCGCGGAAGTATTACCCTCAATGCATCGGTAGTCTGCGCCGATCTTCAATGCGGACGTACCTGCGTAATGATGACGAGGCTCGCAGACACGCTTTGACCCACGGGTTGTGCGTAGCCTTGGCCTCGAAATAATACCGTCGCTACTCATAATTTCACATAGCCGTGAAACGTCCGTGGAGATCGCCCATGTTGTAAATGTTAGCGTTGTCCGGTGGAGCTGTAACCACGAGTCCAGGCACGGTGCGGTGGAGATGTCGAGGAGGCACAGACCCAGGCCTCTCCTGCCGACGCCTCCGGGGCAAATACGCAGCACAGAGCAACAAATTAACACGTTTAGCGGATGTGGCGGTGGTAGTCGAGTGTGAAACGCAGCGGAGGTGCAAGGTTGCTACCGAAGGTGAGTTGCCTCGCAACGAATTCTGGTTGGCAAGTTTCGGATGAAGCCGAACGGGACCGCGCGGACTTCGAAAAGCCGTCCGCAGAGGAGACAACGCCGGGCTTGCGCAGGAAGGCTCCGGGCTGAAAAGCGTTGTGGCGGCGGTCTGTGGAAGATTTTAGAGGTGCATCTGGTCTTGCTGACGTTGTCGCCGTTGCACAAAAGCACGTTCTCGCCGCCGTGATTTGAACTAGAAACCAGTCACTTCGCCGGTGAACGTTTGGACCCTACATACCTGGATGCCTTCTCGATACTCGCAGAGGTAGAAATAAAATGCATACGAATACGGCAGTGCTACCATGCAGCATGGCCTTACAGAGTCCCGTTTGCAACCTCCACCGTGACATTTCGACCAAGGCGACCAAGCGCCGGAATCACGGGCCAATCAGAGATCACGGATTCATGCCAAAAGAAAAGATACCGAGATCAAAGTGCGTGTAGAAGCCCATAAACCATAGGTGGCGATCAGCTCCCTTGAACCGGAAAAAATGGGCTGTTTCTCTTCGTGGCCTTCCAGGTCACCAAAAGAAGTAGCCTAAAGAACAGCTGTGTTCGAGGCGTTTTCGTGACGCACCAGGTCTTTCAAGAGGGCTGCTCTAAGAATAAGTACCTGCGAGGTGCGCGCACATAAACCATCCCGTAAGACCTGCGCCCTTATCTTGTAACGCAAGCGCAGAATAGAAAGGGAAATCGCAACGAACTGGCTTTGTAGGGGGCGCTTAGCTGCATTTGTGGCGTTCGGCACGTCCTGCCGCTTTCCCTGTGAGGACTCCTAACCCTAGAGTGCTCACCTTGGGCTGGGAATAATCTGCAAGTTCGACCTCACGATAAAATATGCAGATTCAGTAAGTGCATCAGGCATACAATATTGCGGCTCAGAACAAGCCAACAGTCGCGAAACTTGTCCTTTCCATGGCTTACTTACGTCTACTTGCTATAATGTAACGGATCGTTATCTCAGTAAGCAACGGCTTCTTACACTGTTGACCGGCGACCTTACCTCAACTACTTACCGGAATTCTCTTTCCCGACGTCACACGCGCTGCTCGACCTCGTGCTCACTCCCTCCACCGTTTCTCACCAAATGTACCCGAAACCGTTATCGATGTCTGCACGAAATGCATCGCCTAGAGCTGGCTCACTCTTGCTTCCGACACTCACGACGAGCACGCCAGGATGACCCTCGACATCGCCCAGGTTCGCTCCAGCTTCCCCGCTCTGAAGTCGGGGTACATCTTTGCAGACAACGCAGGAGGCTCGCAGTGCCTCTCGGACGTCGTCTCTCGCATCTCGGACTACCTCTTGAACACGAATGTCCAGCTTGGCGCAGATTATTCTGTGTCGGTAACCAGCACCCAGCGCGTCGCGGACGGTATCGAAGCTGTCAGGGAGCTGTTCAATGCCGAGAGCGCGGACGAGATAGCACTGGGAAGCAGCTCGACAATGCTTGCTGAGAACCTCGCGCGGGCGATGGAGGGAGACTTCCTGGAAGGCGAAGAAATTATCGTGACTGGCGAGCATGAAGGTGCGCTTCGTCCTGTTGCTAGCTGCTCTCCGGCAGATTCTACCCTCCACCATATCTTTCCGTCACACTCTGAACATCTGTGCGAATGTACGAGTGTCGTGCGAACTCTCGCTTTGCTATCCCGCTACATTGTTCTTGACATTGCGACGACCGACGCTCTGCCCTTCTCCCCGAGGCGCAGCGCTGCCTGTCGAGCCACCTCTGTTCACCCGACACCTCTCGCTAACACCTCGGCCTCCTCCAGCCAACGCCGGACCCTGGAAGAAGCTCGCCGCACGCAAGGGCCTGACCCTCAAGGTCTGGGCGCACACCCCGCTCGCCTCCGCCCCGAACAACCCGTACGCGGTCGCGCTGCAGCTCGACGCACTCCTCCCGCTCATCACGCCGAAGACGCGCCTGCTCACCTTCACGGGCTGCTCCAACATCCTCGGCGCGCTCGTGCCCGTGAAGGCGTTCACAGCCGCCGCGCGCGCCCGTGCCGCCGAGCTCGGCGTGCGCAAGCTTGAGGTGTGCATCGACTGCGTCGCCTACGCGCCGCACCGGCGCATCGACGTGCGCGCCTGGGACGTCGACTACTGCTTCTTCTCGATGTACAAGGTGCGCCCTCCCTCTCTCGTCCTGAGCCCCAACCAATTCAGACGCACCCACCAGGTCTACGGCCCGCACATCGGCGCGCTCTACGCGCGGAGCACAAGCCTCGCGCACTCGCTCACGTCGCTCGCGCACCACTTCCTCCGCGTCGAGGACAAGTCGTACAAGCTCCAGCCCGGCGGCCCCGGCTACGAGCTCGCGTACGCGTGCACCGCCGTCCCCGCGTACCTCCGCGGCCTCGCGCCCGCCGGCGAGCTCGACGACGCGTGGGCGCGGATCGCGGCGCACGAGCAGGCGCTTGTGCGCCCGCTGCTGGAGTACCTGAAGGGCAAGGAGGCGAGGGGGGTCAGGATTGTGGGGGAGGAGACCGCGGGGGCGGGCAGGGCGCCGACGGTATCGTTCGTGGTCGTGGGCGAGCGCGCGGTCAGCAGTCGGGACGTCGTGAGGGCGTTTGACGAGAAGAAGAACGTGCGTGGCTTTGGGTCTCACATCGAGCAGGTGCTGACTTTCGTCCAGATTGGTATTCGCTACGGCCACTTCTACGCATACACCCTGGTCGACTCGCTCAGCCCGAAGATCGACGTCGACGACGCTGTCGTCCGCATCTCGCTCGTGCACTACAACACCGTCGAGGAGGTGCAGAAGATCATCGACATCTTGGAAGAGGTCTTGGCATAGCCAGAAGGAAATGGCGAAATGAAGTCTACGTTCTTGTATGAATACTTTGCAAGCCGAAATACACTTGTACATCTATGGCTCTCTTCTTTGGGTGACCTTGAACCTCTGACTTCACAAGAAGTTCTCTCGCTTCCATCCCTCGACATACGCCTTGACCAACTCCTCACCGACCGCAGCCGACTCGTCCAGCGTGCGCGACAGCGCCCGCGCCCCGCTGGTGTCGAGCACGACCTGCCCCGCCGCCATGCGCACAAACTCATCATTGAGGAACGGCACGATCTTTGCACACGGGTTCGCACGCGCGTCGCCGTGCTCGCGCACGCGCCGTAACCAGTCGGCGTACGGGAGCCGCTCCGCGGGCAGCCCGAGCGCGCCGGCGAGTGCGTCGAGCAGCGCGGGCCAGGGCTGGCGCGCGGGGTTCTCGACGTGCAGCGTGCCTGGGGGCGCGCCGGCGAAGAGCAGCTCGGAGAGCACACGCGCGGCGCGGTTCACCGGGAGCCAGGAAGCGTCCTGCGACCCATCAGCTTTGTGAGAGGAAGACGGCGAAGGATACGTACGCCCTCAATGTCTGGCACGGCCCCGACCGCGACGCACGACTTGGCGAGCATCGGGATGTGCTCCGCGGGGTTCCAGTGCCCCGTGGCCTCCGCGCCGCTCATCTGCCCGAGGCGCACGCTGCTCGCCGCGAGCCTATCATCAAACACCTCGCCCGCCCGTGCGAACATCCGCTCGCACACCCACTTCGCCTCGGCGTACCCGAAGGCGTCGACCGCGGGCGCGTAGACGGGCGCTTCTGGGATGGGGGAGGGCGGGGAGGCGCGCGTGCACGCGTGCCGCCCGACGACGGCGATGGAGGACGCGAACAGGACGCGGACGGGCGCGCGCGCGGTGCTGTCGAGCGCGAGCTGCACGATGTGCGCCGCGGCGTCGAGGTGCGGGCGGAAGGACGCGAGCGTGCGGTTGAAGTCCATCGGCCAGGCTGCCGGTGCCGCGTCAGCTGCTCGCCCCGCCGCCGAAGACAAACGGCACACTCACCGTTGTGCACGATGTGCGTCACCGAGCGCAAGCCGCCGTACTCCTCGTCGCTGAGCCCGAAGCGCGGCGCGCCGAGCTCGCCCTCGAGCAGCTCGACCTTCGCCCAGAGGCCGCCCATCTCCGCGCCGAGCCTCCGCAGGCCGACCTCCTGGCGCTCACCCAAGGGTCGGCTGCCCGCGCGGTTCAGCGCGTAGACTTTCGCGACCGCCGGCGACGAGGCAAGCTCGTGGAGCAGGGCGCTGCCGAGGCTGCCCGTGCTGCCTGTGAGCAGCACCACGGCGCCGTGCTCTTCTGCGGGAGGGGGCGCTGGCACGGACGTTCGACGGAGGCCGGAGACCTTCTGGACGAATTCATCCGCGACGCTCTCCATGTAGGCGATGCGGTCCACAGGCTTGTTATGGTTACTCCCATGCGCGAAGAGAGCGCTGCAAAGGCGGTCAACTGAAGGATTCGCGTACACCACGTCGAGGGGCAAGCCCTTCGGCTCCTGCCCCGCCCGTTCGAGGGCCACCATGAGCGCCGCGTTGAGCCGCCGCCGGAGCATCGTCGCCTGCAGCGAATCCATGCCGCGCTCGAAGAAGTCCTCCGAGTCCCCAATTTCCCTCGCCGTCTTG
Source organism: Phanerochaete sordida (assembly GCA_019973155.2). Taxonomy (NCBI): domain Eukaryota; kingdom Fungi; phylum Basidiomycota; class Agaricomycetes; order Polyporales; family Phanerochaetaceae; genus Phanerochaete; species Phanerochaete sordida. The sequence goes on from BPQB01000078.1 coordinate 49,145, forward strand.
TACAGTGCGCGCACGGCTCCACGAACCACCTCCTTCAACGCTGTCGGGTCTCCCAGCGGAAGCGGTGCCACGCCAGCCCTGTCTGCGCGCGCGTACAGCGCGTCAAGCTCCGCGCGAAAGCGCTCCTCGTTCGGCGCGCGGGGCACGCTCCCCTTCGGCGTGCGCAGCAGCGGCTTCTCCCTATCCACGACAAGCAGCATCTCACGCGCGACGCGCGCATGTGCGTCCGTCTCCGCGTTCGCCGCCGCCACAGCGGGCCACACGCCGTCGAGATACGCCCCCACGGCACCCGCGTCGCCCGCATCCAAACGCACGTGCGGCGCGGGCTCGAGCAGCAGCGCGAGCTGCGCCCGGTCCGTCCCCACCGCGAGCGCAGCGCGCACGGCGGGGTGCTCCGCCGCACGCGTCTCGAGCGCGTGCGGGCGCACCTTCTCGCCCGTCGCGAGCACGACGAGGTCGTCCGCGCGCCCCGCGATGCGGACCTCGCGCGCGTTGTGCGGGTTGCACTCGAGGAGGTCCTGCACGGCGAACTCCTCGGCCGCGAGCGGCGCGCGGCCGACGAGGCGCACGGTGCCGCCCGCGAGCGGCTCGAGGCGCAGTGCGAGGTCGGTGCGCACGCGCAGCCACCGCCAGTCGTGCGCGGGGCCGGGCACGGCGATGGGCGCGATCGCGCCGAGCTCGGTCACGCCCCAGTGGTTGAGCAACGGGACGTGCGCGGCGGCGAGCGCGGAGGCGACGGTGTGCTTCATGGGCGCGCCGCCGACGGCGACGAAGGAAAGGTTCTGGAGGACCGTGATGCCCGCTTCGGAGGGCAGCTGGTGGAGCTCTTCGAGGATGGAGGGCACCGTCATCAGCGAGGTGGCACCCGACGATTGGAGTATCGCGTGCGTGGATGTGCCCGTCGGGATAGTCGTCGATGCGGGAAGCGCGAAGGGGAGGCCGATCGACAGGGCAAGACATGGTGCGAGGAGGCCGAAGCCCTGTGTCATCAGTCAGCGTGGCGGGAGACGCGCGACCAGAGAGCACGTACGTGAAACAGCGGGAGGGTCGAGACATTCAGCGCCCCGTCCACCTGCGCGGGTGTGAGCTCATGGCAAGCACAGTACCCCAGCAGATAGGCATGCGAGTGGAAGATAGGCTTTGGCAGCCCTAATGCATTGTCGTAAGTGCTATACTTGACCATCAAGGCACTGCGGGCACTGACCGGTGGTTCCCGAGGAGTGCAGGATGACGACGTTCCGATCCGTGTGGTCGGTGTGCCTGGGCGGCGGGGGGACACTCGCAGGGTCGAGCTTGCTGTCCGGATTGAAGAACTCCGCGTACGGCGGGACCGTGTGGAACGCCGGCTCCGCGACTTCGCCGCCTTCGCGGAAGAGCCCCCGGGACTCCTCGACGAGCGCGTCGAGCCGCGGCGACACCACGACCGCCGCCGCGTCCGTCTTCCGCACGAGGTGCACGACGGCCTGCGGCGCGAGGCGCGCGGACATGCAGAGCACCTGACCGCCCGTCAGAGGCTAGCGCGGCGCGCCAGGGACACGGGCACGCACCGGGACGCCCGCGCGCAGGAGCGCGGCGAAGAGCACGAACCACGCGACGTCGCTCGCCATCAGGAGCGCCACGGGCTGCGACTTGCGTAGGGCGCCGTCGACGGTGCGCGGACGCTGGGCGAGGCCCTGCAGCGCGAGCCACGCGGACGCGCGCAGCACGCCCTGGTGCAGCTCGCCGTGGGTGATGAAGCGCGGGGCGGCGGACAGGTCGTGCGCGTACTGCGCGCAGAAGAGGTGGTCGCGGTTGTACGTGGCGTTGAACTCGATGAGGTCGGGCAGTGTCTGGAGGTAGCCCTCCTGTGCGGTCGTGGGCTTCGACACGTCGAACCTGGGGCGGACGAAGGCCTCCGGCTGGGGCTCGCTGCTCAGCGTATCGATAGCCATGGCGGATCTGTGTAGGCGAAGTTGCAGAAGATTGTTGGGAGCCAAAGTGAGGTTGGGATCTCGAGAGCCCCATCGTATAAATACGACATACGACACATCTTGGAATTAAAACGATCCCCGTCAGCCGAAGCTTATGGGCATCTATCGCAAACGGAAGCACGGCCGATGGGGCCCTACGTGCCAAACTAGGTTGGTACGGCGATGGAGGACTAGGTGCGGTCTGCTCAGCATCGGCGTGCTTTGCGAGAAACCAGGACATACCCAGCGTGACCAGGGGCGCCGCATCCCATCAAGGCTTAAGCTCATTGGAGCCGCAGGGAAACCGCTAGGCTATGCCTGGAACTATACAAGCCCTGGGGGACCCCGGGGATGGTATGCATCTCCATCGCGACAGGATGGGAAGCAATGTGGGTGCATGCCGAGATATCGTGCGCCGCAGACAGCGCGCCTGGCGCAGCAAGGGTCTGCCAGACGGCGTATTGGTGCCTAGCGTGAATGCTACCGGAGTTGCAGTGGGGCAGAGACACTCGGCGGGCGTGATAATGCTAGTGTGCGCCCGTCGGAATAGTGACAAGACTAGCAGGTCGGTCGGAGGGAACAATTGTGTGTCCATGGCGGTGGCGAACCTGGAACATTACTCGGGTCCCCGGACGCTGGTCGTCGGCCCCTGCGAAGCAGGCTGCATGCTGCAGCCATTCAACGGACTGTATAGAAGAAGTCTTACTAGAATACCTTACAGAATCGATGCAGGAGTCAGTGTGATAAGAAGCCAACGGTAGAAACCAACGTTGTCCGGGAAGGTCGGGGTCGAAGGGAGAGGGCCGAGTGCGGGCGCTTGCGGATGGCGCCCCGCCCCTTTCCCCAAATGGCTTTGATGCGCATCGTACTTTAGACACATTTGGAAGGTGAGTAAGTCGGGAAGTCGGACGACCTGCACCGACAAGTCTAGGAGTCAAGCACAACATGACGGAGTGTCTTCAAGAAAGATATTTTGGGAGAGCGGCCATGCAGTAGCCTCTAAGAAATTGAAGAACGTCCCCGTGCTCTATCCGATGATACAAGTGCCAGAGCGAGCGGATGGATGGTGGACATGCTGTGAAAGGGCGCGGCGAATGTACAACGTGCGCGCTTCCTTACTCGAGATCGCCAGGAAGAAGTCGACAACAGCGGGGCGCTGCTCAAAGAGCTCGGCGATTGCCACCTGCTCATGTACTGTATAGGCGTCGTCGGCTTCCATGAGACGGATGGCGCCGGTACGGCGCTCTGCAATAAAGCTACGGTCCCGGTCGTCGCTTTTGTGTGTCGGAATAGCATCCTCCGGCGCAGTATTCGCCTGCACAGAGGTAGAGCCTAAGTTAGAGGGCGAAAGGAGAGCTGCCGTGCTCGCGCTGACGTTGGTTGGCTTGGAGGAGAGCGCATCACACTCCGATCTTTCTACGAATACAGAGCCTGGCGATAGCCCGCACAGGGTCCCGGAGACGTTGCGGGTTCGCGAGTGACGACTTCGAGGCACGGGAGTGGAAGGAGGCGGCGTCTGCAGTATCTAGGTCAATACTCATAGAATGCAGTCAAACTAAGTGCTCACTGGTTCAAAAGCTGGTGAGTTGGACTCATATCCGGAGTTGTTGGATGGGGACTCGAGGTCCACTACGTCGTCTTGCCCGTCGCCAGCCTCCGAGTACAGAAGCTTGATCTTGTCGTACAAAGGCCATGCGGTATCGCGAAACCTCTTATATCTTCCATGGATCTAGACTTTACGAGTTAGCACATGCCTCAAACCGGACGTTCAGATACGCCGTACCATCAAGAGCTGCTCCCACCTCTCTGGTGACGCGACGAGCATCTTCCTATCGGCATCCCACTCTACGCCCAGCTCACCCCGCAGGCTCTCGACGTCCGCCAGATACAGCTTGAACTTCTACACCACAGCAGCAGGTCCTCGCGTCAGCCCAGCACGCGCGCAACGGCGTCCGACGCACCCTGACGAGCCGCGCATGGCACTTCGTCGCGTCCTTCGGCGCACCGCGGCTGCGCCCGCCGCGCGCCGCGAGGCGCGCCGCGGCCTGCTCCCAGAACGCGTCGCGCCGAGACGTGAACGGCACGCCCTGTGCGCGCGCCTCGAGCAGCAGGTCCGCGAGCAGCGCGTCGTCCTCCGCCGTCCAGCTCGCGACCGCCCGGGTGGGCGGCATAGGCGCAGACCGTGGAGAGCGCACGTCGAGCGGAGGCGTGGGCTGGAGGGTCGATGGGCCGGGTAGGCAGGCCAGGTAGGCGGGGAGGCTGGCGCGGCGAGAGGCAGGAAGCTGAGCGGGTGTCGCCTGGGTGGAACTCCGGATCCGGAGCAACGACGCCCGTCGAGACACACGTGGCGCCGCTCCCGCGAAGGTCACGTTATCGCATGGCCTCCAGCTACCCAAGAACGCTCGAACTGGTCGATTTGGGGATACGCAGACTCGTAACGCACGCTGTATTTTCATCGAAATATTCAACGCTCCACGAAATAACGCACTAAATCGGATAAATCCAGGGCAGCACAGTCTACCGGCGCTAGCACTTGAACGACGAATGAAGAGGACGTCCATGGCGGCAGGCTGCTGCTCAAACATCTCGATAATGGCAGCCTCATCCTTCGCGTCATACCAGTAATCAGACTCCAGGAGCTGCATAGCCGTCTCAATGAATATCCTGGCTCTTCTACACGTCTCCTCGGGCAGTGGCTCCTACGACGCTACCCTGAGGTAGACTCTATTTTACACTCTCAACGCTCATTCGCCGCAAGAGGAGACCGTCGAGCTTGCCGAGCCGTTCTCTGAGCCTATGAAGTGCGCTGTATAATCTTACATTCCACATTCGACGTTTAAAGTAAACAGCTTGAGCTACCGAAGATCGTGATGAGCATAGAATGGATTTCAAGAAACCTGGAGATAGGACAAGCGTGGCGAATCGTACCGTTGTAGACTACACCGCTTTGCACACAATGGAGCTTAGGTAAGCCAAATGTTGCTTAGGGCGTTGATAAATAAACGTAGTCTCCCAGGTGAGACGAAGCATGTCAAGGATCCGTCCAGGGCCTTTTCTCCACACGATGTTTAATTACATATAGCACTATTGTATTCGCTCATACAACGCTTATACTACACAAGCGGAAGTGATGCATAGCTTGTTTGATCGATTATGCAAGAGCCAGCGCGAGCCGATGAGTCGCGATTATGCTGCGCCAGCGCGAGGCGAACCTATGACGTACGGACATGTTTATTCGTGATACGGCAGCCAGCCGCTGCTCGAATAACTCAATAATCAATATCTGCTTGTCCGCGGAGTACGCGTCGTCGGCCTCCATGAGACGGATCGCCTCGGCGCGGCGCTCTGCGCCAGACCTAGTGCCTGAGCAACTCCAGTATGCAGCGACCTGATAGTCGGAGCTTCAGACAGCTCGACAGCTTGCGCAAGTGGCGAGAAGAGGCCCGTAGAGAGTGAAAATGCCGTCTTCAAGAAGTCAAACGTCATATCAAGCACGGGCTATACAGCGAAATACTGGAGAGTGCACAGCTAGTCTTGGATGAAAGCGAGGCATAAAAGAGTGTCTTCAAGAAAGGGTCTGGGATAGCAGCGGACGCATTGTGAACTGTCTTCAAGAAATCTAAGAATGTCCTGGCCCTTCAGCCAATGATGCAAGTGCCAGAACGATCGGACGAATCGTGGACATGCTGCGCAAGCGCGCTTCGGATGTACGACGTGCGCGCATCCTTGCTCGATAACGCCAGGAAGAAGTCCACCTTGGCGGAGTGCTGCTCAAAGAGCTGAGCGATTGCCACCTGCTCCTGGACTGTATAGGCACCGTCGGCCTCCATCAGACGTATGGCTCCGGTGCGGCGCTCTGCAATGGAGCCACAATCCGGGTCACTCGCATTTGGTGTCGTATTAGCACCGTTCAAGGGTACAGGATCGGCCTGCACAGACGTGGAGGTGGAGGGCGAAAGCGCAGTTATTGCCCCGGACGAGGTGCAGGTGGTAGTTTTAGCTGTCCTAGAGGGCACACGCCGCTCAGATGGCTTTTTGGCCACAGAGCCAGGCAGGAGCTCGCCCAGAGTGCGGGAGACGTTGCGGGTTCGCGGGCGAAGGCTTCGACGCACGAAAGTGGATGACGTCTTGAGGAGCTAGGTCAGTACTGATAACATGCGATCGAAATAACTGCGCACCACAGGGTCTTGCAAAGTGTCCCGCGACCAGATCGTTCCCTGCGCTTTCTACTGGAGAGGCCTGATCGCTGGCGTAGTGGACTCATCTCCAGATTTTTCGGACGGAGCGTTGACGTTCATTGCGTCGTCCTCAGAGTACAGAAGCTTGATCTTGTCGTACAGGGGCCAAGGAGTATCACAGAATCTCTGGTGCTTTCCATCGAGCTATACTTGATGAATCAGAATACGGCTCAAACCGCTGAAGGCTCAGCTCCGCCATACCTCTAAGATTTGCTCCCACCTCTCCGGGGACGCGTTGAGCATCTTCCTATCCTCATTCCATTTTACACCCAGCCCCTCCCGCAGGAACTCGATGTTCGCTAAATCGGGCTTGAAGTTCTGTCCCACAGGCGCACATCTTGGCGTCAGCCCAGCACATGCGTGCACCGACGCCCGACACACCTTGTTGAGCCGCGCATAGCACTTCTTCGCGTCCTTTTTCGCACCGCGACTGCGCACGTCCCGCCGAGGGTTGCGGAGGCGCGCCGCCGCCGCCTCCCAGAACGCGTCCCGCGGCGACGCGAACGGCTCGCCGCGCGCGCGCGCCTCGAGGAGCAGGTCCGCCAGCAGCTCGTCGTCCGCAGCCGACCACATCGCGACCGTCCGAGCCGACTTGAAGCGTGGAGAAGCGGCGGGCGGAGGCATGGACGATGTGGGCAGAGAAGTGTAGGAGATGGGGGTCTGGGTAAGACGCAAGGAGCTGAGGTGGTGTCGCCTGGGTTGCGTTCTGAGAATGGGAGGCTCCGTCGGAGGGCACGTGGCACGGGATCCACCGCAGCAGGTCACTTTGTCGCAAGGCACACAGCTCCCAGGCGACGTGCGATGCGCGGCATTGCTGGTCGATTTTGTGATACATAGGCTTGTACTGCACCATGTATACCCAGGACATAACTTGATGTTCCCGATTCGACAATAGTTTCCATATAGCATAGCATGAACTTATGACATACAAGGCAATACGAGGCTTGTTCAAGCAATTATGCAAGAGCCAGCACGTCCCGATGGGCTGCGATTATGCTGTGCCAGCGCGCGGCGAACATACAGCGTACGGACATGTTTATTCTTGATCGCCAGGAAGGAGCGCACGGTGGCTGGCCGCTCCTCGAACAGCTCGACGATGGACACCTGCTCGTCCACCGAGTAGGCGTCGTCGGCTTCCATGAGACGGATGGCCTCGGTGCGGTGCTCTTCGGAGCCCATGGCATCGCTGATCGAGTTCCTGCCACCACATGACAGCGCCGTGGCAGCACTGTCCTGAATGAGACTGTTATGGGCCTCCGTGGCGGTGGAAGGTACGGGCAATGCTGAAACATCGGATGATACGCTGGTGTCGTCCACTGGCCTCGGTGGTGACATGTGCCTTTGAGGTGTCTGTGTAGCTTCAGTACTCAGCGATCTGAGAGTTGTAGCTTCGGATGGCTCGGCAGCTTGCGCAAGTGGCGGGGAGAAGCCCGTGGAGAGTGAAAGTGGTGTCTGCAATATGTTAAATGTCAGGTTGAGCGCGATTTCTACAGTGAAGTGCTCACCGTCGGATGCTGCAGAGTGCCACGTTGCCATGTCTCTTGTGGCAGTAGCTGCGGAATCGGACCGAACATCGGAGGGTCGACTTCAGCCTCTATCTTGGCGGCTGAGAGTGGAGAATTCGTTGCATATTCTGGCTTGACACGAGTCTTGGAGAGAAGGAGTTTGATCTTCGTATACTGCGGCCACGGATTGTCACGGAACTTCTTGAAGCGTTGGTTGCGCTAGATGACGTATGTGAGCTCGCGTACCGCAACAACGACATCGCAAATGCGAACCTCGACAAGCTCATCCCACCGCTCAGGCGTTGCAACGAGCATCTTTCTGTCGCCATCCCACTCCACCCCCAGGTTCTCCCTCAGGTGCTCGACGTCCGACAGCGTCAATTTGAGCTGCACACACCGCACAGAAAGGGTTCAGCGACGATCGCGGGAGGCTACACGGGACGTACGTTGAGGAGCCGTAGGTGGCATTTCTTCCCCGTCTTCTTCGCGCCGAGGCGGCGCGAGCTGCGTGAGTTGACACGCGCGGCGGCCTCTTCCCAGATCGCGTCCCACTCGAAGGTGAACCGTGCGCCCCGTGCCTGCGCCTCGAACAGCACGTCCATCAGGATGTCGTCGTCCTCCACAGACCAGATCGCGCGCGAGCGCGCGGGAGTGGGTGCTGGCGCGGGCACGACCACGGGCGCGGGTGTTGGTGCAGGCGCAGACGCGGCTGCGGCCGCGGCTTCAGGCTCGCCACAGGCCTGCTGTAGTGGCAGATGAGCGAACGTATTCTGCAGGGAAGACATACGAGCAAGAGACGAGAGGCAAAGTCGGCTCCGTGTGTCTCGGCGACGAGAACGCCCGGGGCACACGTGATGTGGGGTACCCCGCACACGTCACGGCGACGCGCATCGCGAAACATTACATGCTTGACGGGTCGATTCAAAATTACGTGGTATGTAAGGAGAACTAGACATCAGGATTTACGGAATGACTGCATCCTACATGAAATAGTGCAAGACTGCCAGCGTAGCAAAGGCTGCCAGCGATACCGAGACGGAACGCGAGGGCTGCCAGCGATACTGAGACAGAGCACGACGGATGTACAGTGTGCGGATGTCCTTCTCAGAAAAGGACAGGAAGGTAGTCATGACGTCGGGCCGCCTCTCGAACATCTCGACAATGGCCACTTGGTCTTGCGCGGTGTACTCGCCATCCGACTCCAGGAGTCGTACGGCCGCCTCCCTGCGCTCCGGTAGCTGCTTATCCTTGGGATTCTTGCAGTCAGATGAAGCTGTGAGAGCCGGCGTGGTTGCGGTGGCGGTAGAGCCGGTTTTGGTGGGACCGGGAATCAAGACGGGCTCGCGGGCCTTCTCAGCTGCAGATGTCTTCTTCGCGGTCTCCTGCCGCTGGCGCTTTGCGGGCGATCCCTTCAAACCAGCATTTGAAGGGCGCTTGCGCGGTAACTGCGTAGCACGATCATGCGCACAAAGGGTAGCCGCAGAATGTCAATATTATCTTCACTCAACGTTCGTCGGGAAACACTCACAGCAGAGGTGGGAGCATTGCTCTGTCCTCCTGTAGACTTGCGACGGGCAGGCGTTTGGGGACATAGCTTCCTCATCTTTTCGTACAGAGGCCAGGGGTTATCTTGCCACCTTCTGCACCGTGCATCAATCTAGACAGCCTCGTCAGCTCTGACTAGCGGGATAAATACTCAGACGGTACCTTCGCCAGCTCTTCCCATTTCTCATCAGGTGCAACAAGCATCTTCTTCTCATCGTCCCAATGCATATCAGCCTGGTCTTTCAGGGACTCGAACTCGACACGGTCGCGTCGAAGCTAAGTGATCGTCAGTGACCTGCTCATCTGAGCACAGGCAGCAGTACGCGCACCTTCGCGAAGCGATCGTAGCACTTCCTCCCCGTCTTCAGCCCACCGCGACGATGTGCGACGCGTGCGTTGAGTGTCTCGGCTGCCTGCTTCCACACCGGGTCGTACTCGCTGATCTTGACGAACGACGTGCCGTTTCTCAGCGCCTCAACGAGGATATCCGTCAGCACCTCGTCCTCTTCCGGCGCCCAGTTGGCATTTCGTGTGCGTCTGCTGCTTGGAGGCACAGGCTCTGGCGCAGGCGATATTTCGCCGAGTCTCTCGAGAGGATAGAGTACCAGCGTTCCGGACGCTGCTAGCACGTCGGGGCTGCGGGGTGCGGCCATGGTTGCGCAAGCGTTCGCTGTGAGACTCCACGAAAAGATTCCGTCACACGAACACAGAGGAAAGTCACATCCAAGTCACGAGTCGCGATCAAAGGTAGTGGTCTCGGGCAGCACCGGTTCGAGAGCCTGGATTGGGACGACCCTCAAAACAATTAGATGAATAGCGTAGGAATTTTGGAAGGCCACTTACACTGAGCAATGGGCGATCTACAGGTGTGTTGACAACCGCGGGACGCGCATGGCAGCGACGCTTCGGCGTTTAATCTCGCGAGGCCTCGCCCAGCGCCAGCAGGTTGAACCACATCCACGTCCTATACTCACAAAATGCACCTCTCTTTGAACATCGACGAAATCATTCAAAATATCTTTGGCCACGTCGACAAGAAGGGAACGTTGTTTCGGCTCGCTGTCGTGTGCCGTGCGTGGTCCGAGCCCGCGAACGATGCGCTGTGGGCTCGCCTCGAGGGGCTACGACCTCTGATTTGCTGCTTGCCACAACATGTCATTGCAGAGTCAGAGATTATGTACGGTGCACTGGTATGTCACTCCTGCGCGTCTTATGAACATTCTCTGAGCTCGTCGTGCAGACCATCGTCCAGGCACCGAGCGAGGGAGAATGGGAACGATTTGACGAGAACGCTCGCCGTGTCAAACACCTGCTGGTGGACGACTCTCGGCTGTTTTCAGTCGACCACGCCGCTATGGAGGTTCTAAGAAAGCATCATGCGGACCCCATCCTCCCTAATTTGACGTATCTGGAATGGCACGGCGGAAGAATTGCACAACACATACATCTGTTCGTCCGCCCGTCCCTGCTGTCCTTCGTATTTACTGCGCACGGGGTGGAGAGCGCTCGCGCTGTTCTCGAACAAGTGGAGACGCATGCACCCCAGCTTCACGAGCTCCGAGTCATCTCCCGTGGGCACACTATGCAGGTTCTGCGCCCGGACATCCTACGCACCACAATGTCTTTGCAGAGCCTCACCGACTTCGATGATGCGACGATGAGACTCAGCGCAGACGATCTCGTGTGCCTCTCCCAGCTCAAACACTTGCGAAGCGCGTGGATAACGCTGGACCAGACCAACGCAGCCGCAGCCAGCCGTTCCGATTGGGGAGGGTTCCCCGGGGCAGCTGCGATGACTATCACGACGAATTGGGACCTAGACGGGCCCTGCTCTGTCTCTAACCTCATTCCTAGGATATCATCTTCCCGCCTCACCTCCCTCACACTGTCGATTTCGCCGCCACAGAGCATCGCGCGGCTCCAGGCAGATATGTCAGCGCTCGGGGGCTTCCAGCGTTTAGAGATGTTTAGTTTGCTAGGGAAGGTATGCAATGAGCGATGGGACGGCATGACCCTCGATGGCGTCCTCCTCTCGCATATGTCACGGATCACAACCATGAAGTCCTTTACCATTCGGAATATTCCAATGGTATTGCCACGGAACATCATACACGATTTGTCCGTTGCTTGGACCCGCCTTGAGTCCTTCACGGCTATCCAGCTCAATACCCTCCGTCCTATTGTCCGCTTAGAAGATCTCCATCTCTTCTCCCAGCACTGCTTACGCCTACGCACTCTGTCGGTCTACGTCCGTGTAGAACGTGGATGGACATACGAGTTGGCAAACCCCCTTGTCCCATCGTCCCTCCGGTCGCTCGATTTGGCGTATTCCCCCGTTTCCCTCCCAGCAAATACCCCTACCGCCGCTTACCTCGCCGCCGTTTTTCCGTTTGCTGAGATCTCGCATGTTGCCATAGACGTCGGCGATGCTAGTTTTGTGTTTCCCGAGCCATTCCCGGGGGCTGAAGCTCCCTCAGTCTTCGCCCGCGTCATTGAGCCAAAGCGCGAGCTCTTCCGAGCCACCACCAATGCTAAGTCTGGATGAAGATGCCATGGTACGGGTGGTTAGATGATGTCAGGTTGTGATGCAGAATTAACCAATTGCGATAGAATTTCGACGTGCGTGACCTTCGGCAACATCTTCGGCTGACCCTGGTGTGTATTTAGTGTTCGTTGAACATGGTTCGGGGTTAGAAAGCTACTCAGAGCTGATCAGAGTTTCACAGATACTCCGGAGTCACCGTAGTGCTTTAGAGTTACGTGGAGAGCCAAGATCAGGCTACAATTCGAGCAAATATGCGATTATTTTATTGCGAGAAACGGCCTCTGTAGCCTTCCTTGATATTTTCAATGGGTCTCGGAAGTAAATATATCAGTTGCGAGTATTATTCAAGCATCCACTACATCGCTCGAGCTCATGTGGTCGTGAGCATTAGCTCGAAGCAAGGCTGTTGGAACGTCGTCGACCCGCGCATGTGCGCATGTGGCAGTGGGGCGCGAGAGAATGCACTGGAAATGGGATGACGTCGGGCTTCAGGCTCCTACCCACGCCGTCGGTTCGAGTGGGAGGTCCCTGAATCCGAGTAGTTGAGGGAGGGACTTCGTCGTGTCAGTAGAATAACGTAGGGCGTAATGGATTTTACATCAGACGCTTTCCATTTCGGGCCCAACTTCAGGACCTCCCACTCTCACCGACGGCTGGCACCAAACATTGGAACAAACAAAGGAACCTCGTGCCGAGGCCTCCCATCAATCCCTCCATCATCTGTGCCCCTAACCCAATTTATTTTAGATGCGCCTCGTTCCGGTATATGCGTGCACTAATCTGGTAGATACTCGCTCGTCGAGATGTCCGTGAAACCCTCGCCAGCTCTTGCTAGACAGGGTTCAACACTATCTCATTAGATACAGTATAGCCTACACCTGGACGGCGATGACCACACCGAGTTGCGCTGAGGTCAAACACGGAGGTGCATGCGAAGTCGTGAACATTGCCTCCCGGCTCACGCGGCCATTGCCCGCATGTCGAAGCTCGAGGTCGCCCTGCGAAACTGGGCGCCGCTCTCTGCGCCTTGCAACGACGTTGCTCCTGAGGCGGAGGCAGTCGAAGCAGGGCGTCGCATGCTCCTTGGCGCGGCGCGGCGCTCTGAGCTGAAGCGAAGGCCAGGGAAGCGCGAGGGCCGGGCAGGGAAGATGTCTGCCGCGAGTGCGCTCGTAGTGTCCATCCCGTCCGTCGTCGTCCACGCGTGATCCGGATCCGAGCGTGACTCGGATGTTCTCGCCCGTGAGGAAGGTGTATACCGCAGGTTGGAGGTGCTGGATCCGGGGCTTGTAGTGTACCTGGCACGACATCCTGGATGAGCATGCCGCCTCGAAGACACGGTCAGCACGCTTGTACAGTGTTCGACCGACAGCTGAGTTCGTTCGCACCTGGAACATCGCGCTCTCCCAGATCTCTCAGAACGACTTCTGGCGTCTGCGAGGGTTCGGTAGGCGAGAAGGGCCTGGGCAGGCATCGGTGTCGACGCGCATGAGGCAGGGGCAGGGAATGGCCAGAGTCGAATGCTAGCCGGGGTAGGAAAGCGAGGACAATGTCCGCGAGAGGCTTGAACGCGACCTTCGGATTGACGAACATGGCGCGGGAACGGCCGTCACGTTCGCCAGCCTGCAAGCCCCGACATCAGCACACTCGCGCCGCAAGGCACGCGAACGCGTCCACTATGCGCTCACCTGCACGTCTGTCCTGCCACCATGCCCGCCATATGCATGCCCCGCTAATTACCAAGTCTTCCGCTTCTCCTCGCTTCGCGCTTTGAGACTGCTGGGGGGAGGACAGGGCGTCGTCCAATTGTCAGAGCAGTAAAACACAGAACCTAAGGCGTTTGAGACTTACCAGCACTAGCTGGACCGCATTTCTTCACCCAAGATAGCGAGCTCGCACTGGCAGTAGCATGATCGGTATCCGAGAATTAAGAGCTGCTCAGCACGACACAGAATGTCTTCGAGGGAGGGTCAGGGTTCGCGGACACTTCTATGGTTGCTGGCTGTTGTATGTGGGAGTTGGGGTTCACGTGTATGGATATTTGATCTGACTTTCGCAATATCTCGCGCGCTGATTCGGCACGCGATACCGCTTTTGGGGGGTGAGCTTTGTTTGTTCCAATGTTTGGTGCCAGCCGTCGGTGAGAGTGAGAGGTCCCACACTTGGGCCTAAAATGGAAGTCACTGATTTATGGAAGGTATTTCACACGGCCCTCAGAATAAGCCTCCTCTCCTTCGCCGCGAGACTTAAGGACCTCTCACTCGAACCGACGGCGTGGGTAGGAGCCTGGTCGGGCTTAGTCAGCCAGGGATTATCCGTAGAATTTTCGAGTAGATTTCTCCTGTATTTAAGGAGGCCCCGGAGGGCCTCAGAGCGTTGAACACGAGCTTTCTAGTGTTACTGCCTGCGTGTTAATCCCCACTTCTTTACAGGTTATGAGCCCCGAAGGGCAGTAACCCTCTCGACTCTGTTTTTCGTGCTCCGGCGGACCACCCGCGCTTACCCGTTCATCATCGTTTGGGCGTTTCTACGCCGTTTGGCTGTCTAGCCGTTGGTGTTTCTACACCGGTTGGGTTTCTACCCGTGTTCGCGTTTCTACGCGGTTGTCGTTGGTTGGCGTGTCTACGCCGTTGCGTTTCTACGCGTTTCGTTTGGCTGTCGAGCCGTGGGCGTTTCTACGCCGTTCGTGATTGCTTAGTCATCGACTTTGTGGCACTTGCCTAGTATGGAAGGACGTGCCGAGGGCAGCGGATTCAGCGGCGGATCGTCGCGTTTCGAGCTGTTGCACGACTCCAATTGGTACGCGTGGAAGTACCGTATGGAGATGCATTTGTTCCGCAAGGAACTATGGGGTTTGGTGTCCGGGGAGGAGCCGAGACCAGTCGCGAATGCGAGAGCGCAGGCTGCATGGGACAAGCGCGCGAAGCTTGCCGCAGCGGAGATCGCCTTGCACGTGTCGGACGGTCAGCTGCCGTTGATCCGGAAGACCACAGACCCGAAGGAGATGTGGCGGATTCTCAAGGAGACGCATGAGAACGCCGGCTGGGCGAACCGGATGGCGCTGATGCGCCGTTTCCTCTTGCTCAGGAAAGAGCCGGATGTGTCCATGCAGGATCACCTGAACCGCTTCCAGGACTATTACCAAGCGTTGATCGACGTGAAGGTCGATATTTCGGACATGCTGAAGGTCACGGTACTCTTGGCGAGCTTGCCAGAAGAGTACGAGAACATTGTTACCGCTATCGAGTCCTACATCGAGGATACCGGTGCTACGGACGATGCGGACGA
The DNA here is from genome assembly GCA_019973155.2 of Phanerochaete sordida. Classification (NCBI taxonomy): domain Eukaryota; kingdom Fungi; phylum Basidiomycota; class Agaricomycetes; order Polyporales; family Phanerochaetaceae; genus Phanerochaete; species Phanerochaete sordida. The sequence goes on from BPQB01000078.1 coordinate 64,212, forward strand.
ATCGGGGGAGAAGAAGCCATCACCGAACTATGACTACGTGATGCGCCGCCTGCTGAACGAGGAAAAGCGCCGAAACCTCGTGCAGGAATCCAGACCCGAGGCCGCGTATGCTGCGAAACCGGCGAAGCGTCGTCAGCGCCGTGAGGATATCACTTGCTTCGAGTGCAAGGAGAAGGGACATTACCGGAACGAATGCCCGAAGGCGAAGAAAGAGCACGCCGACGTTGGCGTGGATTTCGGATTCTGGTGCCAGGAGTCCGGTGACGTCATGGAACGGTTCGACGACGGTATCGTCGAAACCTTCCAGCGGACTCGGGACGGCTTCGCGCTGTAGCGCCGTCCGCGTCGGGATTGCCTTCTATGGCACATGCGGGCTCGAGGGGGAGTGTTGGAACGTCGTCGACCCGCGCATGTGCGCATGTGGCAGTGGGGCGCGAGAGAATGCACTGGAAATGGGATGACGTCGGGCTTAGTCAGCCAGGGATTATCCGTAGAATTTTCGAGTAGATTTCTCCTGTATTTAAGGAGGCCCCGGAGGGCCTCAGAGCGTTGAACACGAGCTTTCTAGTGTTACTGCCTGCGTGTTAATCCCCACTTCTTTACAAAGGCTGACGCTGCTAGTTGCCTTGTCACAATCTGCTTGTCCTCTGATGCCATCGGAGCACTTAGACATTTTGACGAATCGTCTGGGCTGCGAATTATCAGTCTTGCGGTCATAAATAATCCGAGCCCCTGTGGAATCTACAGGGAATTTATGTCGAGTTTAGTCACAGCAAATAATATACATTGCACACAAGGAGAGCGGCTCGCTGGTATATGAACGACACTACAGCCACGCCTCTTCAAACGTCGCGTCTTGGCCTTGTATCGAAGGCTAAAATGTTTATGGTCCTGCGAATTGCACAGATGTAGTGAACAAATTTTACCAAAGACATTCTGCTGCGGTTCAGGTGCGCTACCAAAATGAGCCCACGTCGGCCCCGGCTCTGATCGTGAGAACGTACGACTGCGGAGACGCAGCGCTCAATGAGTCACAGCAGTAATCTCAGGTCGCGTTGCCCAACTTCATCCATTCCACGCCGTCATGCACCCCTGTCTGCATATCGACGAGGTCATAGAGAACATCGCGAGTCATGTCGAAGACAACCGCACGCTAACGCGCCTCGCACTGGTCTGCCGAGCATTCGTCGAGCCCGCGACCGATGCGCTGTGGGCTCATCTCAGTGGCCTTGAGCCCCTGCTTTCGTGCCTCTCTTCCGACCTGATGGGGCCGTCTCAAAGGTCATATAGGGCTTTGGTAAGTCCCTCTCCACCTGTTCCATGCTGGTGCTGAAGGCCCTCGGGGTTGCAGACGATAAGAGCGCCTCCGACGCTAGCCGGATGGGCTCGATTTCGCCACTACGCTCGAAAAGTGAAGTCACTTCATATACGCCCTGCCAATTTACGAAAGCTGCAGGACAATGGCGGGACTACGATCCTGGCTGAACATCACCCGGACGGCGTTTTGCCAAACCTCAAGCATCTCCGGTGGCACGAACAGTGGGGCTCCGAGACGCTCGCGCTGGCCTTCATGCGTCCCTCGCTGAGTACTCTCACATACGTAGGCAACACCACTCAGGCACTGCGTACTGTCATGGAACACGTCCGAGCCAATCTCCCCCAGCTCAACGACTTCACATGCTCGTACGACTCCCTGTATCTCCCCCCAGACGATTCCATCGTCAATGAGTTTTCGGACACCATCCTCGCCTTGGGAAACCTCACCACATTCCTGTACACCTCCAATGTTCTCCGTTCCGACGCAGTGCTCCATCTGTCCAGAATCCCGCATCTCACCACTCTCTCCGTGGTACTCGACAGCGAAACCCACGAGCTATGGATCAATCCCCGCTCTGGAGGCTTTTGTGCCCTCACAAATCTCACTTTGAGAGTCTGTCCAATGGAGGGCGGCCTATCTCCATGTGTACGCATGCTGCAGACGCTCTCGGGCCTTGCGCTTACGAACTTAGAACTAAATATCTCGACCCCCTCGATACGCGCCGGTGAATACGCAGACCTTGTCTCTGCCATCGGACGCTTTCGTCACCTGCGAGACTGTCTGATCGTAGGCAGCAGACTCAGCGGAGACCCCGCCCACGCTGCCCACGCCATCGACGCAAGCGCTCTCACTCCCCTCCACGCACTCTCCGACATGCGCCGCTTCCACCAGAGGTCGATCCCCGTCGCCCTATACCCGGAGAGTGCCCGGCAGCTCGCCGCAGCGTGGCCTCGCCTCGAGGACCTCGCGATCCGCGCACACTCAGTCGAGCACAGACTCTACCGTGAGCTGCGCCGCGACGACCTTCTTGCGCTTGCTCGGAGCTTCCCGAGCGCGGAGGCCCTCGCTGCCCCGGTGCACCCCGTGCGCGACGACCAGGCGTACAATCCTTCTGCGATCGATCCCCCACCGTCGGCCTCCAACTCGTTCGGTCTCGGAGAGTCCGCGAATTTAGCGCGTGCCGTCGACGGCATGGCAGCGTGCCTCGCGAAGATGTTCGCTCCGGCGCGGCTCGAGGATGACTGGGTCGAAGTCGAGAGGTCAGGTGCAGAATGATAGAAGTAATTCGCTCGTAAAGACCTTTTCCCCAATGGATATTGAGTGATACGTATTGAGAGTCAAATATTATGTGGCCGTGGGAGTCTACGACTGCGGTGACAGCGCTCACTCTCTGACTACGAGGACGCGTCTTTTCTCAGACCGCGCTGTCCTCCTACGCCAGTCTCAAGACACCATGCATCCATGTTTACACATCGATGAGATCACGAGGAGTATCGCAAGCCATGTAGAGCACAGGCATACCCTGGTGCACCTGGCCTTGGTATGCCGGGCGTTCGCCGAGCCCGCGACCGACGAGCTCTGGTCGCATCTCGATGGGCTGAAGCCTTTGCTTATGTGCTTGCACTCTAACCTGCTGGGGAAATCAGACACGGTGTACAACGCTTTGGTAAGTCCCTCCACAAATAGAGCCATATTCGTGCTGAACTAGCCTGCGAATGTAGACGATCCTCGTTCCTCCGACGCAGGACGAGTGGTCGCGATTTAGGCATTACGCGCGGAAAGTGAAGTCGCTGGAGACTCATGCGACATATGGGGGACGGCTGCTAGACGACGCGGGGTATGCAATCCTAGCAGAGCACCATCCGGATGGGGTATTGCCGAATCTCAGGCATCTCAAGTGGCACGAATGGGGCGGCGAGACACCCGCGCTACCCTTCATGCGTCCTACGCTGAGTACTCTCGCATTCGTGGGCGGCACCGTCGAGGCTCTACGCGCTGTAATGGCGCATATCCGGGACAATCTCCCACAGCTGGAGGAATTTACCTACTCGCACGACTCGTGGTTTTCGCCAATCGATATCCTCATCAATGACTTCTCTGACACCATCCTCGCACTTCATCACTTGACCTCATTCCCCAACACCTCCGCCTTTATTCGTCCAGACGTAGTACTTCATCTCTCCCGGCTGTCGCATCTCACATCCCTCGCTGTAATCCTCGAGAACAGGAACCGAGACCTCTGGACCCAGCCCCTGGTGGGAGGCTTCCCTGCGCTCACACATTTGACCTTAACTGTCCTGACCAAGGAGGAGGGTCTACTCCCCGGAGTCCAAATGCTACAGACACTCTCAGGGCTTGCGCTCACCAACATCAAGATCAAGGTGTCGATTCGCTCTGTGGCCATCGACCACTGCACAAGCCTGATCTCCGAGCTCGGTCGCTTCCGACGCCTGCAAGAATGCGACATCTGGGGCAGCAGCACCATCGACGACGTCGAGTACTTCGACGCGAGCGTGTTCGGCCCTCTGCACCCGCTCGCAGACATCCGCACCTTTACCTGGCCCTTCCTACCCGTCGCCTTCACGCAAGAGAGCGCCCAGCAGCTTTCCGCGGCCTGGCCGCAGCTCAAGGAGTTCTACGTCTGCACGCCCTCTGATGAACCCGGGCCCCCGCCGCCCGTCCCGGGTCACCGCCCCGGTTACATGCGCCTCGAAGACCTCCTCTGGCTCGCGCAGCGCAGCACGCGCCTCGAGCCAGGCCCTTGATGCAATGACGTACCCTCCGCGCGAAGACTCGGCGGGCGCGCCTGCGGTGTAGGGTGCGTCGGCGACGCGCGGGACATCAAGTCTCTCTGACCCCAACGAGAACACGCCGCTGTGAAGAGACCCTGTCCAAAACATCCTGCACCATGCTAAGCACCTAACGAGGTTGCGCGAGACTCGAGGGCGAAACAAGGTCAAACGTTGGAAGGATAGTCTGAGGGGACTGGATCCTAATTGAGGCCGCGCGCAGAAGAATGGAAACATCGTTTATCACCCTGCTGGCTCATTCGTCTTCAAGTACCGTTCACGTTCGATTTGATTGAATATATATTTATTGGTTTGCGATTAGCTCGCCGCAAGGGGCGCGATAGATTATGATATGATGCTTAGAGGCCAGCGCGGATAGCAAGGACCTTCTTGACGGCCTCACGCTCGACGAGCTTCTTGTGCCAGCTGCGCGCAACATAAGATCAGCGGTGCGCCGTGGATCAGGGTAGTGAGGGCACGTACGCAGCGGTGGCGGGATACTCCTTAGCAAAGTCGATGTCGACGATGCCGGGGACGGCGAAGTCGTTCCAGCTACGCAGGCATCAGCACGAGCACCACGCACTCCGGAAAGAGGAAAGAGACACGCACGGGATGAAGGACAGGTCCGCGATCGTCGTCTTGCCGCCGACGAGCCACTCCTGCTTGGAGAGCACGCTCTCGAGGACGCTGAACACGCGCTTGATCTCGCCCTTGTAGCGCTCCTGCGCGCTCGGGAGCTGCTCGTGGTGGTAGAACGTGAACCACGCCGCCTGCCCGAAGTACGGGCCCTGGCCGGACGACTGGTAGAAGAGCCACTGCAGCTGGTGGAACTTGTCGCCCTCGTCCGTGACTGAGACCTTGTGCTCCGGGTCGTACTTCTCGACGAGGTAGTACAGGATCGCGTCGGACTCCCTGGAGGGAGCGTCAGTGGGCGTAGAAGAAGGTAAGACGCATGACGCACCAGAGCACGTAGTCGTTGTTGTGGTGGTCAATAATCGTCGGGATGCGCCCGTTCGGGTTGTACTTGGTGTGCTCCGGCGCCTTATGCTCCTTCGCCTGGAAATCGAGGTAGATAGTCTCGTAGGTCAGGCCGAGCTCCTCCAGGACGAAGGCGACCTTCCTGAGCAACGAAGTCAGCCTGGTCCGCAGTCTAAAAATCCAGAATATTCGGCTCACCAGCCGTTGGGGCCCTTCTTGTGGGAGTAGAGAGTGAACTGCTTGCCGTGAGACATGGTTGGAGAAGTCGAAGCTGGAGTGTGTTCGATGAGGACCAGAGCCCGAAGCCCCGCACGTCTTTATAGATGAGCAGCGTCCATGCCTCCATACCACCCCGACGCTTGCGTGCTGACCCCGCGCAGAGGAAAATCGCGTCCAGCAACAATAACGTCCAATAAGGGCGACACCGCCACCCCGCTATACCGGAGTCGGACGCGCACCCCGCCCTTCGCCCGCCGACGCGGGCCTACGTCATGCATTGCGCTGCTCGCCGCAGATATGCCTCGCAATCGACGTGATCTGCCCTCTGCGCCAGCTCCACGAAGGTCGTGCACGCAGCCGCGGTGTAATTGCGTGCTGTGCGCCTCCGTTCTCGGGCCGCCTACCCCCGCACCGCATCTCTCGGTGCGCGAACTGTGGCTGGATTATCTGAAAATCAAAAGAGCCAAGTATATCAGCTCTGACGTTCCGCCAATCGTGATTGAGGTTGTGAGGTACCTGAGGTGTCGTTTCCCTAAAGGCTCAGTCCGCAGCTGTCGTCCATTTCACCAACCGAGTGCGTCTTGCGCTGTCAAGGAATGTCCGCTCTGCATCGGATATACCTCATTGCTCCACATCTTTGCTTGCAGGTACACGGTGGGATGTCGAAAGTGCACAGCAATAGCGTGCTGTGGTGCATGCTTCGAGGAGCGTCCTCGGGGAAATGAATAGATAGTGGGGAACTCGGGGCAGCATGCAGGGCGCCGTACTCTCCTGAAACGTACTAAGTAACGTTTAGAAAGATATCGAAGTGTAATATTCCGCGTACGTACGGTCAGGTCAATGGCCTAAGGAGACAGACGAGCGAGTGAGACGAACATGTTCAAGCTTGGCGCCAGATAGACGCCTGATTACATAATGAGTGCGCTGTCCAAAATCGGAAGGTGACGTCGAATAGCAAACGTTCATCGCACCTGGGCCCGAGTACCCCCGCGCACTGGCTACAGACCGCCACTCTGCTTGTGTTCAGAAATGCCGAACGCAAGTAGGAAAACTATGCGCAGCTGAATGTCTGCTCCCATAGGCATCATCGCTGGATCGAAGGCCTCCGCACTCGGAGTACCGCCGCAGCCGCGACCGGGCCCGCTGGCAGTTGCAGTGCCCTTACCGATGAGCACACTTTGAAGTGTCGAACCCGAGCTGCGCCTCGCGAGAGGTTCGCTTCCGGCGACGCTCGGCCTTGTCGGTCCCGGGATTCGAGGGTGTAGGAAAGAATCGGAGAGGAGGGGAAGCTGGGCTACACGATATCTCAGCGAAACTCGCATGCAGCAGATGAGGCAAGTCTCACCGTCTGTATTGCTCTCTTTCCGTCCTAATGCAATGCCGTTACGCGGGAAGGAATTTCATCTCAGAAGTTGCAGCAAAGAAGGAAAGTGGAGCTACCGGCAGCACTTGCATCGCCAGCGCCGGTCGCGCCTCGTAGTCGGCTGTATGGGGTGACGGGCAGCGGGTTCTTGTGAGAACGGACGGCGGAAACGCGCAAGAGGCCGTGCCCTCTCTAACAAGTCCGCGCAGAGCCGACGTGGAGCTGCCCGCTGTCTGGAAGGAGATGGCGAGGGTGCTCTGGGCGGCGCCGCCCACAGCGCCAGGAGATTCTCTGTACATATGTGAGACATCTGTAATTGCGGGGTCAAGCGACATACCTGGACGTGTAGAGCCGCTTTAGTTCCTGGGCCTTGCGATGGTACGATTACGCCAGCGGCTCCCGCGCGGCCTGTCGAAACGTCGGGCGCCGCATAGGCGACCGGCCGAGGATGAACTTGCTGCTCGCAAAATGCATCGTTCAGACGCGCCCGCGATCGTCCTACTCCAAAACCCTTCGGAACCGTGGCAAAGGGCGTCTGCAAAGCAGAATCGGTGCATCAGCGCGGTTCGCAAGAAGAGTCGCGAACCACGAACCTGCGCAAAGCGATCCGCAAGAGCCGCCCGCGTCCCTAGGGTTCGGGCCATGGTGGCGCGGGAGCCCGTCCGGCGCACATCCACAAAACCACTCCCAGAGCGCAGCAGCAAGCCGCACCCCTCTACGAACGGGGCTGCTTCTCGGTGATTCACGGCTTTGACGTTGACAGGGCTTCACACAGGAAGCGCGCGGCGGGCTGCCCGTGGCAGTCGTGCGGCGGCCCTTACGCCAGAGGCTCTCCGCATCGCTGGGAGCAACCTGTACGCTCCTGAGTCAGCTCACGTGCCGGATACGCTGCGCTATCAGCTCCTTACCTCATCTATCACGGCAACCGCACGCTGAGAAGCCATATCCTGGGAAGCTGCGTCCAGCGGGGAGGATATGACGAATGATACCGTCGGTACGCTTTGCCTGAAACTGATAGCACGATGCGACGCGGAGGCACCTCGGGGGCCGTCTCGCGCTGAGATGCAGGTCGGCCGGTGACTGCGACGTATGCCTGGCGGTGAAGTGGAATACTGCTGAGAAGCAAGATACGAAACGAGCCATGTTCTAGGTTGAGGCTGTAGGCGCGTTCATATCGACCGTTCGAGCTTAGAGCAGCTTGGTAGCTGACGCCGATAAGGTACTATTGTTAATGAACATATCAGATGTTTCATTCAGCTTTACAGCGGGAGCATATTCTGAGTAGAGGTTGAATTAGAAGGCATGCAGGACGTAAGTCGGAACAATGCTCTCTAACACGTCAAACTCTCCATGATCGGGGGTGCCACCCGTCTGAATAATACATATGAAATCAGCACGACCGTAGCAATGTTGCACAAGGACAAAGTAGGGACTTGGAGTGGTGGTGATCTTCACGTCAGGGTCTAGCGGGAGCTCCCCGTGCCTCCCCATCGTCCTTCGCGTTAGAAGCGAGAAGCTGCAGAAGCATGCATCGCCCGAAGCCTGAAACCGATCGTAAGGCGAAGACGAATCTCCAAGCTGGATCACAGATAGAAAACTGCTTCCCGTGCAAAGCACGAACCCTCGCGGAGGCGTCCCCGTGTCACGTGGCATCGTGGCAGTCTGCTGCGATGCTGCAGACGCGCAGTGGCTGATTGACTATCAGTCTGGGATCAGCGAAGCCGCGGGCACGCTGTAAAACGCCGACCGTACCTTACGGCCGAGAGCGCCGCGCGCTGGCAGGCTTCGGTGCATTGACACGCAGCGGGGCGCCAGCTCGGAGCAGCCGTAGCGCACCGTCCCGCCCCGCCGCATGCGAGCTGCAAGCGACAGAGCCGACAAAAGCGAGACCCTCGAACGTAAACCGTCGCAGACTGACCCACGCCTCCAAGCGATCATATGCTCGCGCACTCGCACGCAGCAGCGTTGTTCTGACTGACAGTTTGTCAGTACTGCAGCCGTGTCACCGCATTTGCAAGGATGTGCCTGCCTGCTTACCATTGGTGCAGTGCCAGCCGTATCGTCACGGCTGCGCTCCTCGAGGGGCTGCGCGGGTCCGCTCTCCCTGGGATGCTGCAAAGCGCTCCAGGTACGTTCCAGCTGGTGCAGCTGAATTTGTATCTGCCATACAACATTCAATTATCAGTCAAAGTCGCGCACGAGGCTTTCCACGCCTGTGCCTGTGTCTTGCGGCGACGTGGTCGCGAGCAGAGACTGGGCAGGGCGTGACGGGCGTGAGATGACAGCGTTACTGTTAGTGACGGTAACGGCGCTTGCGCGAGCTGGCATCACGCTCGGCCTTCCTCTTGTCTTCAGCTTCAACCTTAACATCCATCCGGTATCTCTTCAAAGCACTCTGATATGCTATCTTTACAGCCTGCGTAAGATATCAAAGAGCTGCGTATCGCAACGCACGTCAGAGGGCCTCTGATTCGACGCAAGTGCCGGCCAGATAGCTGATGCCTCTTCCCGAGCATTTGCCAGACCCCTTCGAAGTTCGAGGATGATACTTGCCGACAATGGCTCCGCCGACACTTAAAGCAACTATTTTTCTTGGACGACAGAACACAAACATTTTGTCTGCTCTTGCAGGACCTGGATCCCGGGTACGGTGAAGCTGATTAGCTCTCAAGCGGCCTTCTATTACCCTGATAGCTCCCCCATGCGTGCTGGCGGCTTATCCCTGCACGATATGGGAAGAGTCCCGGACCTGTCAATGGACAATACACGCTCAGATTGCTCTTACTTGCAAGTATCGCTGGTATGTTCCTTTGCATGTGGATACGCGTCAGAATTGAACATTGAGGGTACATCTCCCGTAGATATCGCAGAATTCACCCTTCTAGATCTGCAATTCAATACGAAAACTGTATTGCGCATACATGGCTCCACCTATGCCGCAGACATATGCCTCAGCCTTCTTCAACGTCCATCACCAGCCAAGCCACACCCGTCGAAAGCTCGGTCATTCCTTTCTTATCGTAAGTGCTTCCTCACGATGTCGACGCGCTGATCGAGATCCTTCACATCTTCCCCAATCTCGATGAGCGGAATGCCCAGCTCCGTGAGTGTCGCGCGGAGGTGGGCATTGTAGTTCCACGGGTCTTCCAGCGACCTGATGCCGTCGTCTTCTAGCCACGCGGGGACGGGCTGCAGGAGGACTGCGGGCAGATCTCTGTTAGCGACGACACAGACCGTGCTCCTGCTGTACATACAGAACAGAGCGTCTCTGTAGAATGCGAGTGTCGCTTCGAACGCTGGGTCGTGCAGGAGCCGCTGCCGCTTGGCCGCACCGTCTGCGCCGGACGTCGCCGCGTAGACGATGGGGTCGACAGCGGATCTGTCGCTCAGAAGTAAGACTGGTCCGTGGTGCGGTGGGGCCGCCCGCGCGCGTGCTTCGGCTGCGAGCTGGGCGGTCATGATGGCGTGCTGCATCTCGACCTGGTCAATCGTCTCGCGCGAGAATGTCGTGGTGCGCATGACCTCTCGCGCGACCTCTTTGACCCAAACGGCAGGGTCGACCTGAAGACTCTCTGCAATTGCGTTGCAGAGAGTCGTCTTGCCGACCGACGACGCTCCGACTATGTAAACAGCTCGCTGACGCGTTGGCTGTAGGTTCATGCTGCACTCGGCTGTGCGCCATCCGTGAGTCCTCCTATCTCGATGTCGACCCTTGCTTACCTGACATCGACGTAGATGTGCCTACTGCTAAGAGGAGAAGTGCTTGCGTGACCGGGTCAAGTCTTCCCAGCGTCTCCCCAAATCCGCTCGCGAATAAGGTTGGCAATACACGCTGCTGCGCCCATCAATGCGCCCGGCGCCCTCGTCCACCCCACCCTCGCCCACCCGCACGGCCTACCCAGAACACCAGCCGCCATGTCCCGCATCGTTCTGCGTGAGCGACCGACGCCAGAGGACACCTCCTGGACCTTCCAGACCGCGCTCCCACCGCAGCCGCGCGCGAACATGGGCCTGCATATCTCCTTCTCGCCGGACTCGATCACGCTCGCGCGCACCCAGTTCCCGCAGAACCGCATCCTGCAGGGCGAAGACCCCGCGTGCTTCGTACTCGCGTCGTTCGAGCGCCTGCGCTTCCCCGACACGTCCCCGCGCGTCGCGCAGGAGTACATGATGCGCTTCTTCAAAGAAGGGCTCGTGCTGAACGGTGTCATGTACCGGTTTCATGGTCACAGCAATTCGCAGCAGGTAAGTAGCGTAAGCCCTGTAAACTGCGGGGGCGAGACTGACATACGCGTAGCGGTCCAGGAGCTGCTTCCTGCGCCAGGCTAAGACTGATGAGGAACTTGACGAGAGGATATACCGCCTAGGGGACTTCCAGAAGATCACTAGCGCTGCGAAGAGCACGTCTTTATTTCTGTTCGCCGTCTTTGTGCTAACCCAGATTGGCAGGGGCGAAGCGCATCGGGCTCTTGTTCTCGGAGGCGAAGATAGACTGGATGCTGGACCCTCGATTTACGAAGGACATCGATGATCTCGTCGTCAATGGCGAGACATTTTCCGATGGATGCGGCCTGATCTCTCTCAAGTTTGCGAAGCAACTCAGCAAGCACAAGAAAATCTTGTTTCATGGACGGCCATACACACCTTCGGTCTATCAGATCCGGTATGTTAGCGAGTATATTTCTCACATGCCATGCTAACAGCCTTCTCATTTCCCCAGATATCGCGGTTACAAGGTATGCTCGCGCTCTAAGCTCGCCTTATGTGCTTATTGGTATATAGGGAGTCCTCGCCCTCGAACCGCAGTTGACGACCGACCACGTGCACTTCCGCAAGAGCCAGAAGAAATTCACTGCCACGGGAAATAACACCTTCTCCGTCGTCGACTACTCAGTACCGTTTGCCTTCGGTCGGCTAAACAACGACATCGTCGTCCTCCTCGCGAGCCTCGGCATTTCGACCGAGACCTTCCTCGCGAAGCAGCGCGCCTACTACGACTGGCTGGGCAACGCCTCACACGACTGGGAAGCTGCCTTCGACCTACTCTGCGCGGCCGGCCGGCACGCCGCCGCGGAGCGCCTGCTGCTCGACGGCGCCGACGATCCCGCGGTCGCACGCGAAGTGCGCGCGCTCCAGCACGCCGAGCTCGCGGCCCTGCGCAAGAACGACCGCCTGCGCGTGCGCACGCTCGTCCGCTCCGCGCGCCTCCTCTTCGGCGTGTGCGACCCGTACGGCGTCCTCCGCCCGGGCGAGGTCCATGTCCGCATCATGGTTCCGCGCAAGGGCGTCGTGACCCTGACGAACGTCGATGTGCTCGTCGTGCGCAACCCGTGCATGTACCCGGGAGACTGTCTCAAGCTCCGCGCGGTGCACCATCCGAGGCTCGACCATCTTGTGGACTGTCTCGTCTTTGCGAGCCGTGGGACGCGCGCTGCGCCGTCGATGAGCTCTGGTGGCGACTTGGGTATGTACGTCCATGGATAGTCTCCGAAACTAGCTGATGGGTAGACCAATAGATGGGGACAAGTTTACCGTGATCTGGGATCCGGACCTCGTGCCAAAGAAGATTGCTCAGGTAGGTCGTTCGAGAACAAGAACCGCTCTGTCTGACCTGTCGAATAGCCCTACGACTATCCTGCCCCTCCCGAACGCGTAAGTACAAGAATCACCCGCCAGGACCTTGCGAGGAGTTTCGCGTCATATAATAGGTACGCACTCTCTGGACACGCGGGAAGAAGAGTCAGCTGACACTAGCTCTCCAGCATAACCATGGGCCGCGTCGCCGCTCTACATCAAAAATGGGTTCGTCTGGGCCCGGCCGGCGCAATGAGCGCGGAATGTCAGGAGCTCAACGCTCTTTACTCGCTCGCGGTAGACGGAGGCTCGGTCAAGATCCCCGAAAGGCTTGTCAAGGTGCCCCAGAACACGTCTGACGAGCCGTTCGTTCTCGACGTTCTGCACGAGGCGGCGCGTGCCTTCGCCGATGAGTTCCAGCGAAATGAGGTCCCGGTGTCGCATGGGTTGCGGGTCACAGCAGGCGAAGCAGGCGACGGCACCGGCGCGGAAGTCGCAGCGGATATGGTCCTTCGCCTGCTATCATCCGAGACAGCAACCATGTCAGAGTACGAGATCCTCTGCAAGGCTTCCGAGATCGCACGACGACACGACATCCCGATGCGCCAGTACTTTTCACACATCGACTTCAGCGCGCTCACCGTTGCCGAGAAGTACGCGGCTACGAGTCTGCTGCAATTGACAGAGGAGGAGATTCCTTATGTTTGGAACAGGTGAGCTGAACATCTCTCGTATACGTGACGTCGAGCTGATAGAAAATTGGCAAAGCCTCGTACGATCTGATATTCTGCAGCGCAAAGATCTCGAAGACCGAAAGCTCGGCGGACCCCTGCGGCTGCAGCGTCTGTACTCCTCGTCTATCCAAGGGCGGGCAGCCTTCTTTGAATATCTCAAGGACGCCATGCAGAACTACAATCGGCGAATGGTGCTATTGAAGGTACGTCATCATGAGTAGAAAGTAATCATCTCCTCATCGCGTTGTATCCAGACCGATTACAGATTTTCGGCTGGCATTTTTTTCCGTGGGCCAATCACCTGGGATGAAGATGTTAGTTACCCCCGATGCAGCTTCAAATACTCATGATCTGACCTGCGCCTCAGCATGCCATAGATGACAACGTATTGGCCTGCTCCTTCATGCCAGAGTCAACCACCGTTATATCGACCTACAAGCGTGGTGTCAAGGGGTGGATATTGTCCTGTAACGACAATAGCTTCCAGCTCTTCAACCGCCAGCGCGCAAACACGTTCATCTTCATCACTCGCCCTCCTGAGCAGTCAGGCGCCGACATCATTACCAGCATCGCGCTGCAAAATTTCTCGCGTTTTGTGCAACAGGTGGGCCAATGATTAATGCCATGTAAGAATGAGTACTGAAAATCTGTAGCAATATGGCCGAATGAACCGCACTCCCGTGGTATCAATTGAGATCCATGTCGTCTCAAACAGGGACCGTGTCGCTCAACAGCTTTTCGACTTACGCTTCGACTAGTAAGTGGCCTTGGTCAGAATTCTTCTTTCTCCGCTGACGGACTGGATTAGTGTCGGAACAGAAGAGGTCCTGCATCGCTTCGATCATCGACCAGGCCAGTACACGCCAAACTCTCTGCTGGCCGTGAATTGGGAGGAGCGTCCCGCCAACGAGCGCACAGTTCTGATCGGCGAGCTCGATGCTGCGTCCCGTGTGCTTGATGCTACTACCCCCGAAGACGCTCTGGAATATTTTTTCATGGCCAGAAAGCACCGCGCCGAGGACCGCATGTTCCATATCTTCGAAGCGCTCCTGCGTAAGGACGCCTTCCCGCTCGACATCGTCCTGACCGCCATGGAAGAGCATCCTCCCCTGGCGTACTGCTCCTTGAAGCGCTTCCTGCATGAAGGCACCGCAGAGCTCAGCGAGCCACTGCGCGCAAGACTTGCCATCGCGGTACTCGTCCAGGCTGTCCGGTCTGCTAACGACCTCGGGATGGCAGCTCTTGCCGCGCTAGAGCGCCTTGCCTCCGACATCGCCGCTCTTGACCTCAACACCTATCTCGAGCTACTGTGGCTATCCTCGCTCGGCATCCGCTCCTTCCAGGTCGCTCAGGAGGTACTCCTTGTATTCAACGACAGTCGGGCAGCGCAAGAAAATCTATCCCCGTCGGAAGCGTACGCCATCAAGCACGCTCTCGCGGTCGTATTTGACCGAGCTGAAGAAGCCGCTAACGAATGCCCATGCGACGAGCAAGGCCGACCACGTAGGCAGAAGGAGGCGCCGATTGCTACCAAGCTACTTCCGATGCCGCCGCCCAAGGAAGAGGTAGATGGACAATCGAGCGCAGCGCCTCGGGCAGAAGAACAAGCAGAAGAGCTCAACACGCCGGTTCGCGTCATGGCGCACGTCCGCGTTGATCTAGCCGTACCGATACGCCTCCACGCACATGTCCGCCTCAAGGTCGCGTCGACGCCGGAGCACTCGGCACTCCCTCCAGCTATCGTAGACGGCACTGTTGTCCGTGCAAGCCGCGGCGAACTCGTGCTCGACATCCTGCAGCCGCTGCCACCAGAGTTCGCCGTCGTGGATTGGCAGATGTACCGCGCAGGTGGCGTCGTCACGTCGAAAGCCATGCTGGACGCTGTCCGACGGCTGGCTACGGAAGGTCGCGGATGCTGCCGCTTCAAGGACATCATCTGTTCGGATGCCGTCGCTGAGGGCAGAGGCGGCACTGCGGGGGAACTGGTCGAGGGAGATCCTGACCTCGTGCTGACTTCGCCTCTGAATGACAGTCAGAAGGCCGCCGTGGCAGCCACAGCCCTCGGGCGCATGAGCCTGATTTGGGGCCCGCCAGGTGAGTATCTCATGCAAGATCCCAGCGAAATATCTGACACCCGAAGTAGGCACCGGCAAGACTACTGTCGTAGTGCAGATTCTGCTACGTTTCCTCCGCCTTGACCCTGAGGCCAGGATCCTGATGACTGCGTCTACACACAACGGTAAATATCGTGATGGCTCATTGAAACCTACATTGACTTACGCATCAATAATAGCTGTCGACAACGTTCTAGAGCGTTTTGTGGCAGAGAACACCAAGGTTGACCTCTTACAAGATGAGCAAATTCTGCGCGCTGCGACGGAGGCCTCAAGGGTCAACAAGGCCCTACAGAAGTATACGGTCGACGCACGGCTAGGTGGCAACTTGAACGAGAATCCTAAACTCGTCCAGAAGGCCCAGAAGCGCGTCAAGGAGGCACGAATTGTGTTCACAACATGTACCGGCGCATCCCTGGGGATCCTTCGCAAGGCAGACTTCGACATCGTTCTCATCGACGAGGCTTCCCAGATCAGCGAGCCTGCCGCCTTGATACCATTGGTTAAAGGTAGCAAAACCGCAGTCATGGTAGGCGACCAGTGAGTCATTTCGGACTTCAGACGCTACCTCAGACTGACACGGTATCCTGCGCCAGCGTCCAGCTACGTCCTACGGTGCAAGCCATGGGAAAGGCGCTAGAGTTCGACAAATCTCTGTTCGAGAGGCTGTATGTTGGGCCGCCCTATGAGAATATGACAAGGAATATGTTGGAGGTACGTTCTACACGTCTACCACAGAAGTTTATTCTCAAGCTATTCTCCAACCAATAGGTGCAGTATCGCTTTCCTGAGGCTATCGCCCGCTTTCCCTCTGCGGAGTTTTATGAAGGACGCCTTGCGACTGGTAATCCGAACAAGACAGCAGTTGCAAAGCTGGCCCTCTCTTCCTTTCCGTGGCCTGGTACAGAGCGTGACGGAAGCATCTTCCCCGTCGCGTTTGTACCATGCCTCGCAGAGGAAGATTACGGACGGTCGTCCAAGAGCAATGCAGGGCAAGCGAATCTTGTCAAGTACATTATCACCCTCCTTCGACAAGTTCAGCTCCCTGAGCCACGCTGCGGTGGTGATGTCCCGCCAGAGGATAACCGCGGAAGAGCCGTCGCAGAGTTGCAGGGTCTCTCCATCGCCGCGCTCACTCCGTATTCACGCCAGGTCAAGCTTCTCGGACAGACGCTCCCTGCAGGCATCGTTGTCAGCACGATCGACGGCTTCCAGGGCCGCGAGAGCGACATCGTTGTCTTCTCGACCGTACGGAGTAATGCGGAGGGCGACTTGGGCTTCGTCGAAGACGCGCGAAGGCTCAATGTAGCGTGGACGCGGCCCAAGATTGGATTGATCATCGTTGGTGACCCACGTACTTTGAAGAATTCGTCGCTGTGGGAAAGAGCACTGGGATATTGCAAGGAGGTGAACATCCCTCCTCCGGACGCCTTGTGAGCGGCGAAGGGTGAATGGTTAGGTGTACTACTCAGCTGTAGTGAAGCTTGGAGTCTCAATTCTACCGTGTCTATGCAATGCCCACCACGAGACAAATGTTCTGCCGCGAGCTCCCTGGTCCCTCAGACTTCGAGGTGCCTCAAATGACGCTGAAAATAATATACAATGGATATCACCAAACATGCACGACTAGCAATGATATCAGACGCGGTTACTGCTTTCTCTCCGTCTTTGTACGTGCACTTCTACGCGTCGGGACAGAAACAGCAGGTCTCCCCCTACCTCTCGTAGCTCTCGCTCGGCTTTTCTTGGAGCCCTCGGGCTGCGCGACCTCTTCGCCGTTCGTCGTGACCGGGAGTACCTCTGCGTCAGCTTCAGCGGGAGCCCCAGAGCCCTCCGCTCCTGTCTGCGCAGACCGGGCGTTGGTGGTGTCCTCTCCGCCGTCTTGGGGGATAGGGTCGAGGGGTAGGTAGAGGCCTGCGTCCAGGCGGACCCGCTTGCTGTAGATCTCTTGAAATTCTAGGCCAAGACCGTCGTCGGCGAAGGAGTCGCGCGACCGCTTACTCGACGACGAATTTTTATCCGCGGCCTCATCAAGGTCGAGCAGGCCGTCGAGCTGGTCCGGTGTCTTGTCTCTTCGGCATATCTTGAGGATCGGGCCGTAGTGGCCGGTAATGACGCGCTCGAAGATGTCGAGGAAGTGGTTGTGGGTGTCCAGCGGCCGTGGTTTGCCCTTCGGCCACTCGATGTGCACGGGCTCCACCACGAACGGCTCGTTCCGGACGGTTTTCATCTTTGGAAACGACACGCGCAGTGCGGCGTCTTCTTCTGTGTCCTCGTCTTCCGAGCCCTCTTGTGCAGTGCTCTCCGCGCAGTCATCCGGCAGCGCCAAGGCCATAGAGTTCATATCTCCTGAGACTGAAACCTCGTATCTCCTCATATCATCAAAGTCGATGCTGTTGTAGTGTAGGCGAAGGAGCGCGTAGAGATCCTCGATGAGCCGCGCGAGTGGGGTAGGACCGTTGGGACCGGCATTGAGGTATACAGGGAGCTCCCCGCGAGCGAGGATTGTCAGTAGCTTCATCTCCCCTCCAGACGAGTATCCTCCCTCGCAGAGACAGTCCTGATAGAAGAAGTTGAAGATGTGCTGTGCCAGACCCGTGTTTCCCTTGTTGGCAAGTCTAAGCGCATCCCCTGAGATGCCCGGGGCATAGTTGAGTGACAGTTTGTGGGGGTGGAATCGCAGTGCTAGGCAGACGATGACGTTGACGAAGGACTCGAGATCGTCGGAGAGCTCCTGAGGTTTCTTCGGATAGGTCAATGCGAGTGCAGACAGATACGGCCAAGTGCCCTGGAAGCTATGGTCAGGATCTGCGCATCATGAAAGACATTGAACAAAGATGACTTACGCTGCGCGCAGGAGATGGCGGCAAATCTTGATGATAATCTTCGAGGTACCGGCAGAGATCCCAGTCCGTCAAGAAGCCCCTGAGTCGCTTCCGAGGCGACTCGACATCGATGAGCATGTTGGAAAGGCTCACGTCCCTGTGCAGAACGCCCGCCTTTGTCAACGCTTCGTAATGACCTGAAACGCAGGTAAGCCCCTTGAGCTCGGAAAATACGCCAGACAACGTACCTATAGCGGCGTGGGACACCAGGATCATCAGTTCCCCAGAGTTTGGATACCCGTCAAGAGGACGCCCTATCTCCTTGAAAACGACGCGGTGATGGGCACGCTCGAAGTCCTTATGCGGTCCGTCGGGCTGGTATTCCTGTGAGACCGTGTGCTGGGGGCTGGCGGAGCCTCCGACGTCGCCGCCGGCGAGCAGCGTCGCGACATGCTGGACCCCGTGCTTCTTGAGGCGCAGGTACGTGTCGGCCTCGGCGTGCAGGTTCTTCTTCGAGCGCCAGCTGTCCTTGATGTACACGAGGTCGCCTGAGTCGAGGTCGTATGCGATGTACGTCCGCGTACAGCGGCCCGTCGGTACGCATTCGCCCGTGGCGTGGCGACCGACGAGATAAACCTTCGGTGGCACTTTCTTTGGTTTTCTGGTTCGCCGCCTCTCCGAAGGCTGTTCGTCCTCTGTCTCTTCGGCGGGAAGCTGTTCGCACTGCATCTGTGATAAGTCGGTAGTCAGTGCGATATTCGGCGCCGAAGTCAATGACGCAAGCAACAGACCTTGTACATAGGGAAGTGCACGATGTCTTCAAGCACACTGTCGCGCAGCTTCATGAGCGTCGAATTTGACGACGTGTATGCTCGCCACTTGTCTATGTCCGACTTCGCTGCCAGGCCGGCAGTAGGATCGAACCCCTGTCTTGCAGAGGCGAGGCGGGCAAATCGATACACGAAGTTGAAAAGGTTCGCAGTGTCCTTCCTTAGGTCGATCTTGGTGTAGATCGCGCCATTGCGGTCCCATCGGAAGATCGCGACGTGTGACTGGGTGGCGTACGTGGAAAACAGAAATTCGCGGTGCTGGCGCAGCATAATCTCCGACGCGTACTTGACGTTCTGCGCACGCGCCGCAGGGCCGTTCGTCGATTCCTGGACGAACTCCCCCGTGAAGCTGTAACCGGATCCGGCCTCGCTCGGCTTGCACTCGAGAAACATCTTCATCCACGCCCAGGCCGAGCGGGCCACGAAGGGCCTGCGTTCAGGAGCGACGGAGTTGGCCACAGGCATCACGTAGGCATCGCGGGCAGCCTTGGTAGTGGGATAGAGCACGATGTCGGTGCGTATGTCGATGTCCGTGGATTCGTGCCAGTCCGCGACGTCCATCCAGCGATCGGCAGACTGGGCGTGCTCCTGAATGATGTTGAATTTCTTGCACTGCGCCGCGGTGAGCACAAGCCATATAAAATGTCGGAACACTCACGAAGATGGGATACATTGACGACTCCTTATCCTTCCTGAAATTGAGCTTGAACAGCTCGCTGAGGTCTCCAACGCTCTTGAGCTGCTCAGCGCCCATGTTCCTCCCGGGAACAAATGTCTTCATGAAGTCCCCGAACTGCACGAACGAGTACTTCTGGCTCATGACGCGGTTTAGCTTGCGTATGAAGGTAGGATTCTTGAATTGTCCTCCGGTGCCCCTAGAAGACGGATGGCGAGGCGTCCCGTCCTTGTCGTAGAGAGTGAGCGCGGAGAAGATCTTTCGGTAGCCTTGAGATGATTGTGTGGAACTCGACGAATGGTCGTCAAATCGGACTTGTCGAGAATTCTGTCCGAGTGGCCGGTCAGATAGATTCGTGGCGGTGGATCATGGTCTGGGAAGAGGAGCTCACAGCAGCTGCGAGATTTATAAAAGAAAGCGAGGTGATCTGCGAGGTCGCAAGTCGGAATTCCAAGCTCTTTGTGGGTGGCCCCAGTAGAGATGATGGTCTATGCACGCATGCACGACACGCTGCCGCCGCCCGCTCAGCATGTAAGAGAGTATCATGAATCCGTGCCGCTATACTCACTGAACAGCTCCGAAATGAGCTTTCTTGCGTTTGACGCTGCGCTGCGTCGCCGACGTTGTGGTTGAGCGCAAGGTTGGATTCGAGGTCGACACGTGATGCCGAGTTCTAGCGCCATCTTCGTGGCGTCACCATCCCTTGCGAAAACGGAAGGCGTTCAAGTTGAGATATTCGGAATAGAGTCGAGTGTAAAGTAGGCAAACGCTGCGCAAAGACAGAATGGAGAACAGGCGAGAAACTGGACCAAGGGATGCGCTACTTGGTCTCGCGACGAGACATGAAGTACGCGAACAGCTTGCGAGTAGCCGGCGGTTTGGCTGGCCAAGATGAGCCGTCAATATCATCTAATAAGAGTACGCTCGAATTGAGACGCGAACGGTATGCTCAACTGTGCAGTGGCGTCGCCTATGGAGGGGTATATTCGCCGCGAAAGGCGGATTGAGCCTCAGATGATATAGCCGTCTAACTACCTGCACTAGGAGACCGACGCTGAGTGGGCTCAGCCCCATCGCGACTCGCGGTACGGTGCTGCAGCCGTTTCTGAGTCGTCTACGTCTCCTTCGCTAGCACACTTCATCAGCTCTGCAAGGCACTCGAGCAGATCAAGACTGCGACGTACCTTCAGGAAACTCCTTCAAGCCGCGCCGCGCGTGCTCTGCGAGATACCGCTTCTGTAGTGTCTTGGCCTTCTCGATGACGCCCGGCGCGAGCTCTTCTTTCTTCTCGCGTATTATATCGAATGTGGCGCCCCAGCGTCGCTCTGCTGACGGCACAGCAGACCACCCGTAACTGGAGCGATGGCTCGACAACTTGTCGCTCGACTTGTCGTGCACAAGATCCGCGTGCGGAAATAGCCTGGCGAGGTAGGTCGCGACGTCGTGCACGGCGGCTGGAGCAAAGCGCGAGCTCGCGAGGTCGAGCTTCTTTAGCGGGGACAGTGGGTACTCGGCCTCGAGGCGGCAGGCCCAGTCCGAAGGTACTGGCTGCACCTGGACTGTGACGGAGGTCAGGTACGGACAGTTACGGCAGAAATGCGCGAGGTCGTCTAAATGTAAATTGCAGGGTCTTCGGTCGGGGGAGCCGATGATGAGATTCCGAAGGTATGTCCAGGATGAGGCCAGCTCCTCGACGATCTGTGTCCCAAGCTCGATGGGAGCACCGCATAAGGCGAAGTCCGACATGCTCGGGATGCGGAAGAGGTATCTCAGGGAGCGCGCGTCGAGCACCCTGAATTCCTGGTGCTCTCCCGATAGATAAATCCATCAAGTCTTCAATTTTTGGAGATGGCCCATCGCCTGGGTAAACTGATCGAATTCCGCAGAATCTAGTGACATTGACAGGTTGACCTCCAAGAATGTCAGCGATGAGCCTGAAAGACCCTCGAGAAGCGACATCATGGGGGAAGGTGACATGTTTCGCATGCAATAGCTGCGAAGCAGGGTCAACGTTTCCAGCGCGGGGAACCCTCCCCACAACGTGGTGTGATTACCACAGTCATGATCGTCCTCGGTGAGCGCCACAGATAGCGTTGTTAGGTGCGGGATACGTGAAAGATGCACAAAGGCGTCGGAACGAAGGACTACCTCTTCGAGGGTCGTCCACTGGTCGTGTGCCTTGATAGCGTCCGCCAGCTCATCGCCGTCAAGGATTTCGCTGGAGTCATCGCAGAAGGTGAGTCGTTTGAGCCGTGGCGTATTCGTCACCACGCGATCCAAAATACCGGCAAGCGGGATATAACCTACGCTTCTCAAGGTAATAAGCGTAGGTGGCATGACCAGTGGAGCGTACTCGACGAGACCCCTGTCGCTCCAAGAGAGGTGCATGAGATTTGGAAGGAATGGGCCGGGATGATGCTCTGCGATGATCTTGAAAGCGTTCTCGTCGATAAAGCAGCCACCCGCTTCCCAACCCCATATCTCGAGAAACTTGACGTAACGTCCATGATGCGTGAACCTCCGCCAGTCCGCCGGTGACGGGGGACTCAAGATAGTCTGTAGCCGACCTCGCGCTTAGCTCGAACCTTTGCAGCACAAGGACTGAGTTTCGTACCAGACGGTAATCATAGTCCTCCAGCAGGTGGGCCGGCAAGAGGTTGACGAGGTGGTATAGATTCTGGAGGTGGTACCAGAGCGATTTGTTGGCAGGTTCGAGGAACGCTCGGCAGACGAGGGCGGCGTGGTACAGCGACCCCTTGTCGTCGACCTGCCATAGGATATCGCAGAGAACCTCATCGATTGCGAGGCAGCGGTGCATTGTGCAAAGCGGAGGAACGCGACAGAGAAGAAGTCGCAGCCAGAGAAAGCGAACACGGGCAGGCAGATTCTCCGTCCAATCAGCGGCGAGCGGAGTGCCCGACAAACGCCCATCTCGACACGCCGACGCTGCAGCCGCTTGACTGGTCAATCAAGTTGTCTGTCTTGAACATACGCATACATCGGCCAAGCACAACCAGCAGGACCACTTGAATGTAAAGAAATAAATATATCAGCCCTGTCGGGTCAGTCATCTAGCTTTCTCTCCTCGTTATCCGTGTTCTCCTGACGATCCCCGTCCGTCTCTTCGAGCGATTCGTCGTCCACGTCCTCCTCATCCTCTCTCGCACACGCTCCCAAAGAGGCACCGGGACTCTTGTCCTCGTCTGCGTAGACATACAGTAGCCCGCGAGCCCCGAGCCTCGGCATCGCCTGTATAAACGCGTTGCGGTCCTGCGGCGACATGCCTGCCTGCGCGCGCATGCTTCCCCTCGCAAGGCCCACGCGCACGGGAGTTTCGCCCGAGATGTGTGCGTCGAGCGCAGTGTCGATGCCCGCGAGGTCTTCCGCCTGGTACGCCCACAGGATGATGCGTCTCAGCTTGCACGCGTGTTCGGGCGCGCGCCCGAAGAGCTCGTCGAGCAGCCCGCAGACGAAGGCCTGCAGGCAGACGCTCGTGAAGGACAGCTCGAGCTCGAGGGTGACGAGCGACGAGCATGCCGCGAGGCCGAGGCCGGGGTAGGGCGTTCCAGCTGTCCGAAATCAGTGATCCGGCGAGGCGCGAGCCAGATGTGACGTACTATCGTCGTCTGAAGACGAGTGCAGCCAGAGGCTGAGATGCTCCAGCGAGAGCGCAGCGTGGCTGATGAGCTCGCGTGGGCTCTGCATGTCATCGCGCATGCTCCAGGCGGTGACCGGGACCTCAAGAGAGATGCTCGTGAGGGTATCTTGTTGGATCTTGAAGATTGTCTCTCGTGCGAAGATATCGAGGATGTCGACGTTATGAATGGTCAAGTTCCGCAGGCTTGTAC
This sequence comes from Phanerochaete sordida, assembly GCA_019973155.2. NCBI lineage: Eukaryota > Fungi > Basidiomycota > Agaricomycetes > Polyporales > Phanerochaetaceae > Phanerochaete > Phanerochaete sordida. The sequence goes on from BPQB01000078.1 coordinate 87,480, forward strand.
ACTTCGGAGGGCTCCAGGTCGGCCACGCGCAATCCCCGCCAAAGTCACAGCGGCCAAAGACTTTAGCGGACCGGGGAATGTCGACGGATTCCAGCCGCAGAGACAGGGATATAAGCCGAAGGAATGTGTCTGGGCCCTCGACCTTCGCGAAATCTTCGAACGTGAGTGTCTTGAAGGACGGCATGACGTGGCGCCAGTCGATTAGGCCAACGATACGTGCACCTTTGAGGGCGAGGGTGTCGAGGCAGGGAAGGAGGGCGAGGGTGCTCGCGAGCGACAGGAGCGATACTCCACGCCCAGGCGGTGCGTTATACTCTCCGTATATAGTGAACACCATGATACTTGCGCGGACCGTCGCGCCGGACGCGCTCGCGAGAAAAGCAGCGAAACCGCGCAGACTCGGGCCTGGCGACTCGTCAGTTGCGCGGTCTGCTTTTCTGGTAATGACCTTGGCACGACGGAATGCGTAGGGACGTGCTCTGTGCAGCCATGCTTTAGAGACGAGACAGCACCTGGTCAGGGCACCGCGGCGCTTCCTCAGACTGCTCAACTGGTCGATAACCATGTCGCAGAGCTCTTGCGGTAGCGTAGGGGCCAAATTATGAGACATCGTCTGTTGAAGAAGAGTTGAGCAGGCTCCTCATGGCCAAAAACAGCGAGGATCTACGCCGGACTCACCGACGCGTCGTTTTCCTCATGCACACGCCGCCGTCCGGCCGCTTTGCGCGGAGAAGGTGTGCGCTGCATCCCGGAAGCCTAAAAACGTTGGGTTGGGTTACAATATTGAATCTGAAGAGCATACGGTACCGTTGTGGCTTCGGTTGTTGCCATCGAAGCAAGCGACCTGGCGGTGGAGGAATAAACCGTTTCTGCGCACGTGACGCAGCAGCGAGGCGTCTATCGGAGGGCGCTGCTCCCCAGCCGCCTCCATGTCGAGACTGACGGCCTATGGACGCCACCTTGTCTCGAGCATCGAAAGGCCCGAATTTGAAGGTGCGTAACTTCATGGCGACCAAGATGCGGGATTGACTCACAGTGGCAAACCTCAAAGCCAGCGCGACCGCCGCTGTGGCCGAGAGCCTACTAGGGACAGGGAACTGCAACGTTCTCGACGAGCAGTCCCCCTGAGCACCCCTGGCGGCTGCACGGACGATTTCACGAGAGCATACCGCATAATTGATTTGCTTCTGCCTCTTATGCTGCAAGCGTTGGCTAGAGGCTCTGCTGCTGGGGCCGGGACAATTTCAGAGCTATCCGTCCGCGAACTCGGGAGGTAGGTTCTCTAGATCTGTTTCTATTCGTGTATCATACGACAGAACCATGAGTTTAGTGTTCAACAACGGATTCCGCCGCACTTGTAATATTATCAAGGTCTGTCGAACGCGCTGATAGCATCCCACTTGACCGACGGATCCTCGTCCCCGTCAGGATGCAGGTAGAGCAGCCCGCGGCGCGTCATGGCGGGCATCCACGACACCGCGGCGTCGAGCTCCCAGCGCGACAGGCCCGCTCTCATGCTGAGCGCGATCCGCACCCGCGTCGGCGAGCCCCTTAGGAAGTGCTTCTCGAGTGTCTTGTCGAGCTTCACGGCTTGCAGAGCCTCAAAGCTTCCGATGCGCACGATGATGCGTTTGAGCTTTTTCTGCTGGCCCCGAGGCCGCGAACAGAGTTCGGCGAAGAGCGTGTCGAGGAACGGAGCTGTCGGCCATGACGCAGGTGATGGAAGGTTGAGGTCGAGGACCTCGAGAGACGGGCACTTATCGAGGTCGAGTTCCGTGCCATGCCTGTCCAGTTCTGTCGATCGTTGAGACGAAAGCCCTGCACATGATAAGTAAGCGATGCACTCTACAGAGCTCGACAGCAAATACACGTACATGCAAAGTTATCCTGCGCATGGTTCCATGGCATTCCATACAGATCGAGCCTGAGTTCACGAAGTGCGTGGCGTGTGCGTCGAATGGCTGCCCCGACGCTACGTCTGGTCTTGGATGTCCAGATGTTGCACTTCAAGGAGAGAGTCGCCACTCTGTACGGCTCGCGGATAAAGTACAGAGGGTCTAGGTAATCGAAGTCGGGGATCGTGCCGCTGCGCACGCCGCGAATCCAGGCGTCATAGAGGCAGTAATATCCGGGTGGCTTAGGATCTGGGTCTAGCTTGGGTTTTGGAAAGGGAACTTCTTTTGAATCATCAAGGCGTCCATCGTTGTTCGAGGGGCTACATGGAAACTGCGTGTCGTCCCCGGGGCTCGGTAGAGTAGGCTTAGCGCAAGAGCCGCGGTCCTTGAGCGAGGATTTCAGCATCAACAGCACGCTCTCGTTTTTGTGCAGAGTAATCAAGCTCACCATGTTAGTCGCTCAACGGGCTAGGTGAGTGGCGTGATAGGTGGTGTGTGGCAAGGAGCAAGCAGCGTTTGGGCGCTATATATTCGACCAGTGGCCCCGCGGACATATCTGTAGTAGCACGTGAGAGGCCTGAGCTTCAACTTTTAACCTGAAGGCCTGTAAGAATAGCTAACTTTCGCTGCTACGAGTGGCCGACACGTTGTACTAGCGTGTTGGCGACAGTGGTAATTCTCTGCTACTAGTATCTGGTATTTTCGTTGTGAAAGATACAGTCTCGACAGTCTTTAAGCAAAAAATCGCTATAACGTATTCATTTATTCACCCTGATAAGCCTCGGATAAGTTGGCTGACGGCCCCCTGCTTGCGATCTTGAACAGTTGCCTTTTCGATCCGCGCCGCCACGACGACGGCCATCAGACTTTCGGCCTATGACTTGTAAAGCCATATATGCCAATGTATACCGTCAAATCTGTGTAAGACACATAATTATCGCCGCTTCCTTGCAACACGCTTATATAGTTTTTTCGCCAATATGACCCAAACACATAATTGCATACATTGTACGAAATTGTACAGCTTGCACTGTTCCCGAGACCCAGAATAATGAAGAACGAAGTTCTTGCGCAGGAATCTCGCTTTAGAGGACGCAAATATAGATGTATTGCGGTCAAGCATGGTCTACTCTACAATATACAGAGACTAAGTGGCCTCCACACCGCCGTAGCTTGCCTCCCAGCGCAACCGCTGCGAGGCACCAATATTCGGACTATTGGTAAACACAGCTTGCAGGTGCCTTGAAAGCCGTCAAGCGACCTATTGACAAGCCTGTGTCAGATGGGGAAGTAGAGGCAGGCATGCGGATATGGGGCGAACACACTGAGGGTGGAGCAGTAGATGCGCGGGCGCGACACCGAGCGCCATCGATGTAGCGACGAGAGGTGCTACGGACGTACCCAAAACGGCACTGCCAGCATGCATTGGCCTCGCTCGCGTGCGTGCGCAGACAGGCACATACGTCCGGCACTGCCGAGTGAGCGGCGTGCTCATAACAGTGTTGATGTCGGCGGCGATGTCAGTACGGCAGCCAGAGGAGGGAGCGGACGGAGGAGTAAATGGGCGGGAAGACACTAGGTCTGCGTCGGCCTGTCGACGTCCGGATGCAGCTACGAGATTCGGAGCTCCTAGGGCAACGTCTTCTCGTGACGGTTGTTCTTGCGGCGGGTCAGCTCGCGCGCGCGCGCCGCAACTGTACTTGCTGGTTGTGTCCGGTTCTGCGCTGCCTAGCTCTGCGCGGTATGGGAGCGCTGCGTGTGGTGCAACGCCGGGGACTACCTGTGTGGACGTTGTGTTAGAAAAGGCGTCAGGGGGTATGACGCTCACATGCGCGAGAGCATCATCGCCACCTGTGATGTTCCCGATGTCGCTGTCAGGCCGAAAGGCATCGTAACATAATGTAACAGCGCACCTCGTTCGTGTCCGATTTGGGTGCACCTCTGCTGTGTGTTCTCTCCATTTCGGCGCGAGAAGCCCCCGAGGATGTCGAGAGCGTCGTCCGAGTGGTACAGTGAGTCACTCAGCCGCGGTCGGGGCCTACGGAGGCCGATAATGCGGTCGGCATCGCGAACTGGTGGTGGTCGAGAGACAAGAGTGTTGACCAGAACGCAAAGCGCTCGTGGACACTTTCAACGTCATGGAGCTCGGCGTGGGGCTCAGCAGACGCCGACTCGTACCAGCCAAAGTCAAGCTCGACTGCATCGCCCTCGCTCGCTCTCCCTGAGTGGAATCCAAATATTCAGAGGCCCATATGTCGTGTCTACCCGAGCGTCGACTACAGGGGTATATTTGCAGGGGTCACCATTCCGAGTCTGGCGTGCGATACCCTACCGGCTGCGGGGAAGGGTTCACAGGGACCTCGCTAGTGTCAGGGGTCCCGTATTATCATAGTACAACCCGACGAGGGCATCGGCGAACAACTTACTTCCCGCTGACCCATGCCGCGCGTCGTTGCCATAGCTTTGCAGACAGAAAGGTGACTCACCACCCAGACGAACCACTGCTGCACGGGGATACCGCCGCGCAGGCGAAATACGAATCGCGCGAGGCCTGCACTAGTGCGCTGTCGCCTGCAGTTCCTATGGCGTTGCAAGCCACACTGTCCTCTCAACCCATTACCTGTGCATGTGCGCGCACTGTCTGCACGGAACGCAGCAGATCCCGCGCAATTAGAGCATCTCGCATGCATTCCAACGGTCCGGCCCTGAACTGGGAGCCAGTGGGTACTGCTGGACGCCGCCGACGTTGCGCGACCACCGACTGAAAATATTCGGCCGTGTTGTCAGCCGCGCCCTGTGTGCTACTGATCCATAGCGACGGACTGGGAGATGAGGGGTCGCAGCCACTTGCCACAAGTGTCCGCCAGCACAAGGGCTTCCGGCACGACTCGGACTACGAGACGGGCCCGAATACACCGCGAATACAATGCGATGTATACAGCTTAAAAGTACGGTAACGCTTGTGCATGCTTGAGTATGCCGCTATAAGTAGTCTAAAATATCGGCTGTCTTTGCAAGGTCATACAAGGTCTGCAAACCATTATAATATATATAACGCGCGCGCCGAAAGTCCGATGGCGCTACTTTCGGCATCACCGTTCGATCGCCTGGAATTTGAACATTTCCTTCAACCGCCACCACGAACTTCGGTTCTCTAGGTCCCGACGAGAAGAAAGGCCGTTTCATCAGCTTAGTAAGTTTCTACGCTTTGGACTTGGATCGCGGCTCAACCGAATCCCCAGGTGGCCCGGCATTCCATTGAAACGTCTCCTTTCGAGCGCGTCAGCCCACTTCATTGTGGCCACTTCTCGCGCAATTGAGACTCCGCGTGTGCGTGGCGCCATCTGCCTGCGATAAGCTTGCTTGGTACTCCCCGTAGTATGTCCCTTTACCCTATGTTCAACCATGGACTCACCCGACGCCCCTCGGGCTATCCTTGACTACCCTCGACTTAGAGATAATCCTGTCGCGTCCAACCTATACATTGAGAGAATCCTCTCTGCCCTAACTGCCCATGGGAAAGAGGGCACGCCGAAACATCCGTCAGGCGTCGGCCGTGGCGGCTACTTCCAGAATCCAAGATACATCGGAACGATCAACATCGTCATGAACCACAAGTACAGCAAGCGTCCATACGCGGACTTCATGAGCGAATACGTTCCTGGCTCTGACCTTACGAAAGAACAGCTGAAGAAAGTAGGGGATCTCAGTGAGCTTCTTACGCTTAAGCTCGGCGGGAAAGATCGAGAATTCGCCATGTACCCGATCTTCGTACGTTTCAACACCCCGTTGACTATCATATTCCACGGAAACTTACTCTTACCGACACTAGTGCAACAAGTTCAACATAATTCAAGGACTTGCCAGATCCACGGACCGCTGGAAGGACGTCGCGGACTGGAGAGAGACCGACTACATCGACATTCGAACCGACCTTGCGCTCTACCCCGACGACGCTCGCGCGCACCTGGCATACGACATGGAACCACCGAAGGGTATCGCGGATTTGAGGAAGCCGCACGTGGCGCGCAATGCGTGGGCGTGGATGCTGTCGTTCCTCGAGGCGAAGCCGGACGAGTCCGAGTCTGGCTACTTCTTCTCCGGCGACACGTTCCTCAACCCAACCCCGAAGGGTCAGACCGCGCGGGCGCAGAACATGAAGTACGTCGCAGAAATTATGCTTCGGGGCCACTTCCAATTTGTCTTCTCCATCTACGTCGCGGGCACGAACGCGGCCATCTTCCGTTGGGATCGCAACGGCGTTCTGTACGCGACTATCGACCTCAAGAAAGACCCTACGCATCTCTGGAACTTCGTCTTCCGGCTGGCCAAGCTCAAGGGTGCCAAGCGAGGCCTCGACCCAACGGTCGAGCTGGCCTCAGCTGCAGACATTGAGAAGCTGCAGAACCACGTACCTCTCAAGGCGCAGCTTATCAAATCCCACAAATTCATGCTGGCGAACACGACGTTCTACCCTATCCATAAGGTACGTCGTATCAGGCCTCTTACATATTCGTAGCTGATTAGATGTGACGGACAGGTGTACTGCGACCGCCCGGAGGATAGCAGCATCGCAGCAGCTCCCAAGCGGCGTACACGTTCTTTGGCGAACTCGAAGATGGCGTTCCTCATCGGGCGGTACAGCAACGGCGAATGCTTCCCGACAGGGCGCTGCACGCGGACATACATTGCCTACGACATCGCCAACGACCGCCTAGTATTCTTCAAGGACAGCTGGCGCCCGAAGTTCAATGCTCATCCCGAGGCTGACACGTACCGCCGCCTGAATTCTGCCGGAGTCACCTGCGTCGCGACCCTCCTCGCAGGCGGCGACGTCGGTGCTCCAAAGAATCTGCAGTGCACAGTCTCGCAAGAGTACCAGCCTGACGGCCTCTACAAGGACTTCGAGCGCATCCATCATCGCGTTGTCCTCGAGGAAATCGGATGTCCCATCGAGAACTATCCCAACTCGATGGAAATGATGACGTTGGTTTACCACGCCCTTCGAGGTGCGCCTTGACTATTATCCGAGGCGTATGTATCTCACAATAATTTTACAGGGCACATGGAGGCATGGGAAAAGGCTGGCGTCCTTCACCGCGACATCAGCCTTGCGAATATTCTCATCGACATCAATTCAATCGGAGGAGATCTTGCGGCGTTCCTCATCGACTGGGACCTGTGTCGGTACCGCGAAGACTTCGAGAAGGATGTCCCTCCTTCTCCTGCCCGTTCTGTATGTCTTTCATTCATGGTTTCGCCCTCGACGTGTGGCTTATCTGCATGTTTAGGGTACATGGCCCTTCCTCTCCGCGCTGCTGCTGCGATACCCGAAGAAACCACAAGATCTCTCGGACGACCTCGAGGCTTTCGTGAATACCGTGACTTGTCTCGCCCTACGCTTCCACCGGCACACGAAGTCGCTTAACTACCCTCCCGGTGTGAGTGGCGACGAGCTTCGCGCGCTCAACGGAACCAACAGCAGCCTCATGTCACATGTTCACACCTATTTCTACCAGGAGGAACAGCTCCCCGGCGGCTACTGGAAGGGCGGCGAGGCGAAAATGAACGTACTCGTCCACGGTACGAACCTTCCCATCGAGCTCCTGCCCGACAAGGATGGGCCAGTGCCTCTCGCGGGGCTCATCGCGGACCTCTTCGCACTGCTACGCGAGCACTACGAGACCATCGACTTCGAGGATATGAAGCGCTACGACGTGGCGATCGAGCGTCCAGAGCAGTTTGCTCCTCCGCCAAGACTGGAGCCGCCTGCAGGACATGCAGCCCCACAAGCTTCGGGGAGTGTCACTCTACCAACCCGCCCGCTAAACCGCCTTCCTCCGCGCCAGCGCCGCCCCGCAGCGTCTGCTGCTCCACCTCCCACGGAGTCCGCTCCCGCAGCGCCCCCGCCACCGAAGCCAAAGTGGCCCGCGGGCAAGCCGCGCCCGCTGGACACGCACGATCGCATACTCGAGATCTTCGAGGCCGTGCTCGACGACAAGTACGGCGACGTCTTCGCGCGCGCGCAGAACGACCGGACGCCGGACCAGATGGACGGCCTGCAGATCGTGCTCAGCGCGACGGACAAGCGGTCGTCCGCCGCGACGAAACGCCAGGCTGAGCACGCCGCCGAGCGCGAGCTCGGCATCCTCGAGGCGTTCAACAAGCGTGTGCGCGTCGACGCGGGCTGCTATCTCCCGTGGGATCCCATCGCAGAGGACCACAGGAAGCCCGTGCCGCAGCCTGATGGCGACGCGCAGCCCGAGGCGGGTCCGAGCAGGCTTTCCGAGCAGGGAGCCGGTGCTCGCGATGGAAAGGAGCCCGATACCGACCAAGATGGAGCTGAAGCTGCGGCTGAGAAGCCAAAAGCTCGACAGAGGAAGTCGCATCTGGAAAACCTTGTTTTCTTAGATTAATACTAAGCCTGTATTATAGATGCTATTGGTGGATTATGCTGTTAAATGTTTGAAATCAGGTTTAATGGCTTGTTTGTTCCTAATTACCACTGTGTTATCTATTGTTATGGCTGCTAATGCATTAATAGTGCTATGAGACAGCTAAACCTCAGTTATTGCCAGGTTAACATCCAGCTATCCATTTAATCGATTATTGGCTCACTAATAGTGCTTATCTGAGTGTTATGAGCGGGTTAATACACTGTATGTGGGGTTCCACTATATATTCACAGAGGTGAACATAATATGTAGCATAGTCAGTGGTTCTGCAGAGCATGGCTACGCCTATATCATATTTCAAACTGAGCGTTCTGTCCTACCTTGGATGTAGCTCTATCAAGTATGGCAACTTCTACTCTAAAGTCTGCAGCAGGCATGTGGAGACAGCTGTGTGCTGTCAACACACCCTCACATCCAGTGGAAAGAGATTGGACAATGTTAGTTCAAGGTAAGGGTGGCCAATGAGATCAGTGAGTTGCCAGTGGGTCTGCAATTCGGTGAAGTCCACAGCACTGGTATATGGTGCCAATCCGCTCTGTGTTACTGTAGAACACTTGCTGTAGTGGTTAACACGCTATCCTTGTGGCTGCCACAAGGAGACTGCTGGTTCGATTCCTACCTGGGCCATTTTTTTATTTTTCAAAATTGCGCTTCTCCACCTTTTTCTTTCTTCTGATACCACTGTACATGGCTCTACACCCTTTAGAAACTATACTGGGCCTATCCCTGCTGTAGAAATGTGCTGTGACCCAGAAATTAGCAAGCCATTAACACCCATTAACACTCATTAACACTATTATAATGGCCATTAGTGTTAACATAAGCACTGTGAATAGGGGGGGGTTGTTAATTAAGCTAATCGATTATCATGATGCTAATTAAGCACTTTATGCTTATGTAGCATTAATTAAGAAAAGTAGGTTTTCCAGATGCTCGACAAAAGGCAAAGGGCGAGAGAAAATCCCAGCTGAGCTTCCCCGGCGCAGAAGCACGCGCAAACGAAAATAGGGATGATCATTTCAGACAGATGGACTCCATGTAGCTGTACTTACTATACGTTCAGTCTCACGATAAAAATCTTGCAGAAGTTAGATCATGGCATCGCAGACTCAGCCAGTCGTAGATGTGTAGACCGGCATGCATTGTGTGAAGGCGATACGATTGAAGATGGGTGCATATGAATAATGAGACGTTGACTCGTATTTGCAGGGATATAGCTCTAGATGTTATCTGCAGTGGCCGCCGTTCTGTTCCTGGTGCTTCGGCGGGTGGGCGCAGAGGGCGCTGCCTTGCGTCCCCGCGCAGCCCGCACAACCCGCGACCCAGGACGACGGGTCCTCCTGGTCGTATGTGTAGCTTCCTCATTCGCTTTCATGACTTCACTCGCACCTGAGGTGCTCGCAGTGTGCGGTGCAGCGGCAGGAGCAACGTTTTGTGCGGAGACAGGAGCAGGTTTCTCGTCCAGATCTCCAGGGATCGGATCCAGCGGCGTCGCGTACGAATAACACTCGACTCGCATCCGCTTGTGCGGGACCTCGGCGCACCCGATGCCATAATCCGCGTCCGATCTCGATGACCGCTTCAACGACGACCGGTGGTCCTCCTGGCCGTCGACGGCCATGAGCCCGTCCATCTGGTCCGGCGTCTTGTCGCGTCGGCAGAGCTTGAGGATCGATCCGTAGCGCCCCCGCACAATGCTCTGGAAGATCCGCAGGATCCGTCGATGGTCGTCGAGCGGCCTCGGCTTGTCTGCGGGCCAAGTGCACACCGGCAGCTGAGGCGTCCGCAGGAACTGCGGCTCGTCGAGCTCCTCTGAGTACACCGTACCCAGCGAGGCACGGTCGGCGGAGTCGGCGTCGGAGCGCGCGTCCTCGTCGCTGGCGGTCTCGACCATTGACAGTGCAGACGGGTCGTTCGCCATCGAGACGACCTTGTACTTCTCCAGCTCCGCGTAGTCAAGCGTCTCGTAGTGCTCCCGGAGAAGGGCGTAGAGCTCGTCGATGAGACGTTGCAGGATAGTGGGATTCCCGTCCGGGCCGTTTTTCAGCACAACGGGCATCTCCTCCTTGAGCTTGATGGTCGCCATCTTGAAGTTACCGCCAGACCAGTAGCCGCCCCCGCAGTAGCGATCCTGATAGAAGAAGCGGGCGACGTGCTGCATCAAACCGTGGTTATTCTTGTTAATCTCCCGAAGTGCATCGCCGTCGATGCCTGGCGGATACGCGGGAGTCATATCGTGGTTGTGAAACCGCAGAGCCAGGCATAGGATGGCGTACACGAAGGACTCGAGGTCGTCGGAGAGAACTTGAGGCTTCTTTGGATATCGCAGGCATAGAGCCGATAGAAAGGGCCAGGTACCCTACAAAGAAAATTCTGGGTCAATCAGATAGCACCAGCGACAGTGATAGCAGCTACGCACACTGCGGGCAGGCGAAGGTGTGATTGAGCCGTCCTCGAAGTCCTCCTTGTATCGGCATAGATCCCAGTTGGGAAGGAGCGATCTGAGGGATTTCCTTGGGGACTCCACGTCGATTAGCATGTTCTCGAGACTGATGTCTCTGTGGAGGACTCCGGCTTTTGTCCATGCCTCAAAGTGGGCTGTGCACGCGTGAGCGAAAGGCGAGGTGAGAAAGAGAAACAACGCTGGACGTACCAACAAGGACGATGAACATTAAGTGGATGAGCTCCCCAGAGTTCGGATACGCGTCGATGGGCCGTCCGATCTCTTTGACGACAACGCGGTGATGGACGCGCTCCACGTCCCTATGCTCACCAGGCGGCTGGTAATCTTGCGAGACCGTGCACTGCGGCGTAGCGCCTCCGACGTCGCCGCCGGCGAGGATCGTCGGAATATGGTGCACGTCGTGCTTCTTGAGGCGCACGTACGTCTCCGTCTCCGGGTGCAGGTCCGATTTCGCGCGCCAGCTGTCCTTGATGTAGACGAGCATGTCGGTGTCCATGTCGTACCCGACGTACGTCCGTGTGCAGCGTCCGGTGGGGATGCAGTCGCCGGTGGCGTGGTGACCAATTAGGTAGGCTTTTGTAGGCCGCGTCTTCGCAGCTCGTGTGCGCCGGGATCTCGTGGGCTCTTCAGCATCGCCATCGTCCGGCGGAAGGGTCTCGCACTGCATCTATAAAGTCCCGAGTGCATGAGTAACAATATTTGGCATAGACATTGACCCGTACCTTGTAAATAGGGTAATATATGGCGTTCACAAGGAGGCTTCTATGGAGTTTGGTGAGGTCCTTGTTGGTAGACTTGTATTCTCGCAGCTTGTCGATGTCGAATTTCGTCGCGAGTGTGACAGTAGAGTCGTAACCTTGCTGTACGGCCGAGAGCAAGGCGAATCGGTAGATAAAGTTGAAAAGCTGCTGAGAGTCCGTCCGAAGGTCGATGACCGTGTAGATTATACCGGTGCGGTCCCATCGGAAGACCGCGGCGTGCGAAGGAGTGGCGTATATGGAGAAGAGAAATTCGCGATGTTGACGTAGCATGATCTCTGACGCGTACTTGGTGTTCTGCGCGCGCGCCATCTCCCCCGCGTCGGAGTCGTTCAAGAAGTCGGGCTCGCTCGCAGAGAGACGGTATCCCGACTCGGATTCTGAATGTATGAACTTGACAAATATCTTCGTCCATGCCCATGCATTCCGCGCAGCGTGGTCCTTCCGCTCTTCCGCGACTGCGTTCCCAGGAGCGGCATCGTACGCTTGGCGAACTTCAGGACAGTCGAGATGCAGCGCGATGTCGGTGCGAATGTTGATGCATCCCGACTCGCGCCCTTCGGAAACATCATTCCAGCGGTCCGATGACTTGGCGAATGCCTGGATCATGTTGAACTTGCTGCCCTGTCTCTGGTGCTCAGCTGTGCAGCTACGTCGAGGGTCAAGCAGACCTCCTACAAAGATGAGGTACATTGACCGTTCCTTCCCGGTTCTGACGTTGAGCGCCGTCAGCGGGCTCAGGTCACCGAGTTTCGCGAGCTGGGCTCTCGTAAGGTCTTTACCAGGCACGAAGGCGTGGATAAACTCCGAGTAGGGACAACGGGTATATTTGTTGTCCATGATGAGTCAAGCCGAGGCGGGATAGTCGAACGCGCGAGCTTGAGATGAATGTCGAGATGCTGCGTTGCCTTTGTGGAGCGTGAACGGGTCGGTAGCAAATCGAACAGCGTCCGGGCCCTGCAATGGCGCCAGGCCCTGACTTGAGCGTTATTCAGGGCACAGAGGTTGGATGCTCACCGTACTTGCTAACGTCCGTACACCTGACCGAACAAGGCCCAAAAAGCAGCGGAGTTTGACGTTCGAATTTGTGAATGGCACGCCGGTCTATGCACAAGCAGATCTTGTCGGGTGGCCCGGGTCGCTGCGCCCAGGTAAGCTCGTGAGTCAAACGCGACGAGGAGGTCCACTTCAGACTTACTGGAGCTGTAAACGAGTCAATATGGTTCGTGCGCTGACGGCCGCCGCGCTCGTGGTGGCGGTCGCAGCTCAAGCTATTGTTCGGATTCAATCGCGTTCATCAACAGGCGTGAGCTTCGTGGCGTCTGCCACGCAAAAGGAAAGCGTTCAACTTCGTCCCGACGGATGTCTCTGCTGCCTTGGATCAATAGATAAAAGCTAAGGAGAGCTGTTAATGCATACATTGTAAAATGTCAATGACTATGTTGATCTGCGGCCGAAGAATCTTGCAGATACACTATAAGCACCCAATCCAACACAGAGGCAAAATATCGCAACCGTACGCGAGAACAGGGACGAGAACATTCACAGAAGGCACAGGGTGCCTAGGAGTACCCACGCTCTGATAGTCCCGTCTTCGGCGACCGATACGAGCTCCTTGTCGTCAGGTATGAAGACGACTTTCTTCAGCTTCTCTTCGTGGCCGCGGAACTCGACCACAGCCTCGCCCGACTTTGCGTCCCACACCCGCACATGCCCATGCGATGAGCCAGCAGCGATGAGATGCCCGCCGACAGAGTACGCCACCGCATCAACCTGCGTGGTTCAGTGGCAGGGCTGGACGAATCACGTGAGGCAAGCACCTAGCGTCCAGCCGAGCGCCTAGGCGAAGCTGAAGTTTTTCTGCTTCGCTCCACCACCTGTCCGTCGCCCGACCGCCCTCGCGGTCTTTGTTCGTCGTACTTTACCGTCGTTTTAGTAGTTTTTGCCCCGCCCACCTCGCCCTTCTTCTGTTCCTTGTTCCTGGGTCGCAATGTGTATAGTCATACATGCTCTGCGAATAGTACATGTGTTCTCCTCGGACTGGTCTACGAATCGTGTCGCTCCCGCCCACCCAGCGGCGGCTCGCGACGCGTCCGCTGCCCGCTCCGCGGGCGCTTCCCCAACCATGGAGTAGACCCGTCCGATCCGACAGACAGCCCCGCACCCAGCGCACGCAGAAGATGAGGCTGGACTGACCTTCTCCGAAAACATGCTTGCGCTCCGCGGTCCAGGAGTCGGACACGACGACGCTCCCGTCGAACGACGCGCTCGCGGTCTCGTCGCCCGCAGGCCAAACACGCGACGGCCCACGCCGTGCCTGTGTGCCCGTGGATCGTCGCGAGCTCGGCGCCATCCTCGGCGCTCCACACGTGCGCGCTCGCGTCCACGCTTCCCATGACGAGGCGGTCGCCCTGCGGCGCGAAGGCCGCGGCACACACTGCGCTCGTGTGCCCGCGAAGCTCCGCGATGCGTGTGTGCGTGCGCGGGTCCTAGAGCGTGACGGCCGTGTCGGTGTACGCTGCGAGCCGCGCGCCGTCGCTCGCGAAGAGCACGCGCGTGATGCCAATGCCGTGCCCCGCGAGCGTCGCGATGAGCGCGCCTGTCTGGACGTTCTATAGGAGGACGGCTGCGTCGGCGCCGCCCGATGCAAGGGTGGCGCCGTCGGGCGAGTAGGCGAGCGCGGTGACGTCCGCGGTGCGGGCAGTGAGCCGGTGAACGATGCGCCCCGGTGCGACGTCTCAGACGAGGACGTCGTGGTCTGCGGAGCCGGAAGCGAGTGTGGTGCTGTCGGGTGCCCACGAGACAGTCTATGGTGTCGATGTTCCCGTTCTCATTGAGGTTACGGAGGACTCGACCATCGCGCAGGCGCCAGACGGTGACGGCGACGTCGTCGAATGCGGCGGCGGGTCACTTGCCGTTCCGCGAGACGACGGCGGTTGTGACCAAGCCGTTCTCGACGTTCTTGTGCGCGAACTACAGGTCCGGCCAATCGTACACTGTCGCGTTTGGGCCCAGAAGTACCTGCCCGTCGACGACCCGGCCCCCTTTCGAAGTGCGGTTCGTGAGCGTGAAGCCCTCGCCGGCGTCCTGCGAGCCATGGCGGAGGCTCATGTATTGGCGCCGGTGACGGATGCTCTCGTAGACCGGTATCGACCCGCCTGGAAAGCACCAGTCAGATGGCGGCAGCATAGAACATGATGGTACGCACATTTCTGGTCGTCTATAGCGATCGGGGCCCGCTGCCACGCTTACCTGCAGAATGTAGTCGAGAAGGACGTCGACAGGTAACTCAGATTTCTATGAACAACATGAGTGAAACTAACGCGAAGGATGAAAGAAGACCTACATACCTCAGACTGGAGCTCATCCGGATCATCGTCGCTTACGAGCATAGCCTAGTCGGCGTCTACGCCTGGCCAGTCCGGCAGGCTCGCGGGGCCTGCGCCGGCTTTCAGGTTTTGCAAGAACCAAAAGCGCGACTTCATGGCGTAGTATTTGATGAAAATGCATTGGTCGACCTTGTGTTCGTCCGCGAGCTCGCTCTGCGACAAGAACTTCTTGCCCCAGCGAGAGACGACAGGCCCCGTCATCATCGTTGCCTGCGCGTAGTTGAGCCCTGCGCTCCTGCCGACGCCGACGCCCGCGTGCGCGCCGATCTTCCACTTCGCGCTCGACTAGACGAACGCCATGACGGTCCAGTCTGCCGTCGTCTTCAGCCAGCCTCGCACGAGATACATGCGCTTCAGGTGGTCGTCGGCGAGGTCGAGATCGTCGGTGAGGAATCGCTGCCAGCGTGGGAACTGTGTCGAGACGTAGGTGCGCAGGCCCTGTGTTTTCGGCAGCGAGAGCTCCTTGGCGTCGCTCTTCAGCACGAGCGTCGCGCCTTGCTCTTCCTTTCACGTGTATTCGAGCTGGAGGTCAGCCGCGCCTGGCGCAACGTTGCTGTGCTAGGTCAGCAGGGCGCGAAGACGGGCAGCAGTCGGAGACGTACGCTTGTACGGACGTCTTCACACTCGTCTCCTCCATCCCTCGGCTGCTGTACCACGCTGGAATCACCGCGTTGTGGTGTTCGGCGAGGCTGCTCCGCATGGCCGGCAGAGGCACAGGCGAGTCGAACTGTACATGGCGATTGGGGATGCGCTGTGGGTCCACCGTGTTGAGCAGGCGGGCGAACACGCCGTTCTTGTCGATGTATCCGACGTCTGCGATTTGCATTTCGCCGGTTTGAGAGGCTCCGGCCACCACAGCGGGTAGCCGTGCGAGAGCGTCGTTGTGAGAGCCTGGGCGTAGGTGCTGCTGTGGTCTCGACGCGAGGGCGGCATTGTTTCCTAGAAAGTAGTGGTAAGAGCGCTGAAACGAGGTCGCGACGAAACTAGAGCTCACAATTGATTAGCCAGGAGCGTATTGCGACGCTTGGCTGTCCGCGTCACGAGGCTGGATGCTGTTCGAGCGCAGCATCGATGGGCGGGCGCCACGAGGCCAAACCCTTATACGCGGAGGCCCTGAGGCTCTCGCACCTACGCAGACATCCCACCATCATCTGCGTGGAACTTGCAGGGTACTCTGAGGGCGATCTCGGCGATGACGAGTCACTCATGCAGCCTGCAGGCTGTAGCGCAAGGGATGAGTCTAAAAAACCCAAATTTAGCTTGATAATTCGCATAAAAATAAACTGCGCTCAAATATGATAAGTGCATACCGACAGGCTACTTTCTTTGCGTTCTGCACCATCTTTTTGCAAACCGGAAGGTCGCACTCGTCCTCGGTGGCAGGAGGAGCACGATGTCACCGAACAAGCGCCGACCGGTACGGCCTCCGAGGACCACGTGATAGTAGGCGGCGGAGCTTGCAGCTCTGCGCGTTTTTTCACCCAGCCCGCGACCACTTACGCAAAGAGATGCGAATCCAAGTCTTGTAACAGACAGAAAATCTCGTGCATCCCAATCTACAGGCCTAACGTCCCCTGTCCAGCGAAATATACACGTACGTCAGCCTCTTTTTTCATCACCGAGCGCGCTGACCCGTGCGCGTAAAAGTGAATATGTCGCGCTTGCCTCCAGAGCTTGTGGACAAAATCATGGACGTCCTGCAACACGAGACTAAAGTCTTGAAGATGTGTGCAAGCACTTCCAGAATGTGGGCATCGCGAGCACGCTACCACCTATTCAAGAACTTTGTAATGGACATCAGGCAACAATGGGACCTACTCGACCTACTAGAGGCGTCCGACTTGGTCCTGACAGAGATATCAGCGTTGCGCACGCTCGTTCAAGACTTCGTGGTTATGACACGCCCGAAGCAGAAGTCTGCTGCATACGCGGATACCAGTATCCCTGCGTTCTCCATAACCATCCACATGTTCCACCGCATTCTTCATGCTTTTCCGTTCCTCGGCTCCCTGATGCTCAAATCAATAAATATCGTGTCTCCAGAGTCGACCTGGCCTTCTGAAGAGCTCTCTGTCCTCCCACGGCACCTTCGATGTCTGGAGCTATCGTGTACAAACTCTACGCCCGAAGACCTCCTCCTCATCCTACGCATGTTTTCCTCCATCTCGACACTCTCCCTAAATGCTCACGTAGTTCGCTGGTTTCCTCAACGCCGCACGCTGGCCGCCGCCCTCGACCTAGAGTGCTTCGACCCGGCTCTGCTGCCGCTCGCGTTGCAGGTCTCGACTCTCCGCCTCAAGGGCAACATAGCCTGGACGGCCGCCATGTGCCTCCGCCTCGGCTCGTCTCTCGGCCTTGAGCACCTCTCAGTGGTTCCCCAAGAGCTTCCCGTCGACATCCCCGCTCTGAACGCCATGCTCGCGGGGACAGCACAGGGCCCGCGGCTGAAGACGCTCAGCATCTACCTGAACGAGATCTTCACGAGTATACACAACCCATACGGTGCGCCTGCTGTCGCTAAAAAGAATACCTACTGGAAGCTGACCTGCACATATAGGCCCCAGCACGCCACTGCCCACACTCGCCTTCGACGCATGCACCGCGCTGCACACGCTCTCGCTCTCGAGCCTCGTCCTCACGCGCGACTACGAGCCCGTGAGCCCGACCGTCGCGCGCTGCATGCACGCGTTCCTGTCTGTGCCCGCGCCCGCCGTCGCGACGGTCGTGCTCTGCGTCGTGCTCCGCCCCCTCATGCGCCTCCGCGCCTCCGATGTGCACTATCCGGTGTGGGACGACTTCGCGGCAGCACTTGCGGCGTGGCCTGCGCTCGAGACGGTCGTCATCAAGGTTTCGTGCGGGGCCGCACGCGATGCGCTGGACGAAGAGGCGACTGTGCAGGCACTCGAGCAGCGCTTGCCGCTGCTTCACGGGCAGGGCAAGCTGAAGGTCGTGCTCGTAGGCGACCCTTAGGCTCGGCCATGGCTCGTACATCCAGCATTCACACTATACACTCCAATACGAACCTCCCTGCAGACCGCGCGACTTGTCACAAATTCCTACACACAAATGCTTTCTTTGACTGCAAGTGGGCCTTTCTTTTACGGGACCCGCAGGTCGTGCTCCTCATATCGTACTCGAACGGCAGAGACCTCGCTGGGGCTACTCTTCGGATGCGAATCTCAGCGCATCGGTACCGAGAAACCCTGTTCCCTCGACGCTCAGCGAGCACAGAAGACGACGAAAACTCGCTCGCGACCATCCCGCCATCACGAGGCGGCGCGCGCGCCTCAGGGCCCTTCTCGGCAAACCAAATGAATGCAGACGTCGGGCTCCGCGTAACAGTCATCGAGCCGACCACAGCTTAACGACAGCCGTCACGCTCCCGCGCCCTCGGTCGGCCCTCTGATTCCAACCACCAGCACCCGTACGTCCGCCGTCCCACACGCCCTCCTGGTCGCTCTGACATGTTCACAGGGCCATCTCCTACAGCTACGCCCGGAAGATGCACCGCTGCCTCAAAATTCAAGAGATCGTCCGCTCCATCGTGCAGTGCACTACGCTCGCCTCTGAAGATGACTATGGCACGGAGCCCGGCGCGGACGAAGGCGTGGACGAGGTCACGGACGAGGGCACAGATGAAGGCACGGACGAGGTCACGGACGAGGGCACCAACGAGGGCGCGGACGGGGGCGCGGACGGGGGCATGAACGAGGGCGCGGATGCACCTGTACCGAAGAAGCACTCGCTCGTCGACGTCGCTCTTGTCAGTCGCATGTTCTACGAGCCGGCGATGGACGAAATCTGGGCGTTTCAACGAGGCTTCGATGCGCTCTTTTCCTGTCTTCCTCACCAGCTCCTGCGCCGTATCCCTGGTAAAGCATGGAAGGGCACGGTGAGTAGCTGTACCACCTCGATAATTTTCACAGTATCTCATAACGCATCAGGTCCTTGCCCGGGCCCCGGTCGGCGAAGAGTGGAGGCGGTTCGAGCATCATGCGAAACGAGTACGCGAGCTGGTCCTGTATGCCTCTTCCGACAGGTACGAATTTGACGACCATGGATTCGAAGCCGCGGCACTACGATCCTTGGAGTTCGTTATCGAGCATTTCCCGAAGCCTCTGTTTCCGCGTCTACGCTCTCTCGATGTCAGGGGAGACGCCCTCCGTCCTCAACATATCCTCCCATTTCTCCACGACCAGATGTGCAAGATCGAATTCGAGGGCGAGTCGCCTGAGGACGAGCTCATTACACTCCTTCGTGCTGTGGCAGCCACCACCCCCAACCTAATTGAGCTCGGAATACAGTACCGCAGAGGATATAAGCCCATGGACGATGCGTTGAGCTGGGAGCTATCTCGTACGATATGCTCCCTGCCTGCGTTAGAAGACATGTCCGGCTTCGACCATCGTCTGTCTATAGACGCCATCGCGCACCTCTCCCGCTTGCCAAGATTCGAGAGCTTGAGGCTATCAGTCTCCGCCCTCAACGTCCGTATCTGGGATGTACAATCATTCGGCGAATTTAAAGCGTTGACTACCCTCCTGCTCAAATTGGACACATCCACAGTGCCTGTAGAATGGATCTCCTTCGTCCAGGCGCTCTCGCGCGCACCTCTGCAAACTGTACGCATCTACGCTCCCACGCTGGACTCCCCTGCGCTCGAGCTCGGCCCCCTCTTCGAAGCCCTCGGTCAATTTCCGGCCCTCGAGAGCTGCTCTGTATCGATGAACCCTGCCAATGACGACTCGACTCAGTGGTCCGGCGAGTTCCTCGACAGCGCTGTTCTCCAAGGGCTGTTCCAGGTCCCCGGAGTCACAGAATTCTCCCTCAAAAACGTCCCCATTCGCTTCTCCGCTTCCCTGCTGCAGGGCATCGCGTGTGCCTGGCCGGGCCTCACGCACCTCACCCTCTTTGCCTCGCACGCGCTGCCGCCCGCGGACTGGGTCGCGCTCGCCGACCTCGCGCACCTCGGCCGCTGCGTGAACCTCATGTGTCTCAACGTCGAGATCGCACCCGTGCCCGCGGACTGGACGTGGACCGACCTTGGGGACGACGTGCCCGGCGCGCGTGCCTTCATGTTCGAGGTCCAGGACGCGCGCATCGACCCGGCGGCGGCGGCACAGGTCGCGGCGTTCCTGAATCGCTACTTCCCGTACACACACATGGATCATCCGGAGCGCGACGACGATGGGCTTGATAGCGACGACGAGGACGAGGAGGGAGGCGACGACATTGACGAGGACGCAGAGGTCGAGGACGAGCATGCCGGGGACGAGGTCATCGACATGATCAAGCGGTTTAGGACGGGCGGTTCGTGAGCATGAGCCAGGTATATTTGTCGTTACATTGGCCACACGAATATCTGCGCCGGAAGGCGGAGAGTTTGCAGTACGCTTCATGAACGGTAGAGACACACTCAAACGAGAAGGCGTGGACTCGCAACCATGCCGTTCGCTACACAGATTCCTGGTTTTGTAGCGAGAAAATTATACGCGCTGCCACCTATAAGCTGCGAAGTCTCCTCATCTCAACCTCCTGAGCAACGCGCTGCGCGGCGACCTGCCACCCTCGCGCCTCTGCAATCAGCTCATCCTGATCGTCCATGTTCCACACCTCCTCGTCCCACGCGTGCTCGATGCGCGCTCTCGGGAACCACTGCGAGAGAAACTCGACGACGGCCGGCACAGCACCGGCGTCGATGCGCACCTCACGGAGGTCGAGCGTCCACACCGCCGACACCTCGTATGCGCCCTCAAACGCAGGATCGGAGCCTGTCCATGCTGCGCTCACGTCTGCGAGCTCTACCTGCACGCGTTGCAGCGCGCTGCACCGCGCGAGATGTGCCAGCTCTTCGAGCCGCGCCCGCGCGGTGCGCGGCATCCCCAGCGCCGTTTCGAGCGAGAGGCTCTGCAGGCGGGGCCAAGCGCGTGCCGCTAGCTCTAGGAGTGCGTATGTCTCGGATCCCGGTTCGCTGAATGGGGTCGAGAGCACCAGAGGGAAGTTGTACAAGCCGACGTCGGTGAGCCCGCGAAGAGCGAAGAGTGGTGCGAGCGTGGGTGCGTCCAGCCAGGTGCCGCCCCACGGGTCTGCGATGTCTGAGATATCGACGGCGATGGTGAGGTCTTGTAGCGCGTTCAGTGCGCCGAGCGTGTTGATGACCGGTATCAGAGCGGATGCAGGCGTTTGAAGCGTCGGGATAGACAAGGACAGGACGCGTAATGGCGCTTGCTCGAGTGCACGGAGGAACGACGCCCAGTACGCGGTTGACGATGACGGTGCGAAGGCGAGGGAGAGAGTCGATAGCGAACGGAATGCACCCAAACCCTGAACGTGGGTAGTAGGTGCCATGGACAGGTACAGAGTCTCTAGGCTTTGGAGACGCGACAGATGTTCGAGTGCCGCGTCGGAGAAGAAGTGATGCGCGCCGCCCAGCCAATTCAGGCCTTCCATCGCGCAGACAGTCTCCGAGAACGCCGCGCGCAGCGCATCGTCTTCCGCCGCATGGCCCTCGGGCAGCGCCACCCTCAGGGACATCAACTGAGGAACATTTGTCGGCACAAGAGGTAGCACCTGGCGGATATCATCCGCAGATAGGTTATGGAGGTGCAGTGATTCGACGAGAGGACACAGGAAAGCGTCGAGATGACATGGGACGCGCCACCCGCCGATCTCGAGATATTGCAAGCGCGGCAGGACAGGCTTGGGGGCGTGTGCACAGATGATATTGAGCGACGCGAGTGCCGCGGGAGTAAAGGCGTCGTCAGGGTCGTGGCTCATGCCTGCATAGGGTACCATGCTACGCACGCGCCTGGCGTGGTGCGCAAAGCGTACCCACTCGTTTGTGAGAGGCGTCCGAGTGATAATCTGTGTACAGACTGATGTCAGACGAGGGTAGAAGGCCGACAACGGAATAGACTCACCGCACAGAATGACGAGCCGTGCATGCGCTCGATAGCGTAGTCAGGGAGGCAGGCAATGAGCCTTCCGAAGCCGGACATGTTCGCCCAGAGCTCATCCATGGCGGGCTCGTAGAACACACGGGACGTGAGAGCGATGTTGACAAGAGCGGACTCAGCATTAGGGATGTACAAGTACATCAGCTGGCGAGCCCAGTGAACGATGTCGCGTACAATCTCCTGGATGGCCAGACACTGGTGCATGTTAGAGTGGGACTCGAGCTAGAGATGCGCCTGAGCGACGAACTGTTGGCAGAAGGAGTGTGGGAAGATGTCATCAATCGGGATGCGCGCCGCGGGAGATAGCTCTTGCTGGCTGCTCGCAGACCAAAGTGCGGCGGCGACCTTCGTTGAGCACAAGGTTCACGAATATGCTGTGCTCCATACGAAATTCTACGACGTTTTATCAGTATACAGGAAGATACTACTCATTCCAACAAGCAAGCGGTCCTTCGTCACGTACAAGCACGATCTGAAGAGCGCCCTGCGCGCGAAGCACCGGCAGCCGTCGCTCCAATCTCCTCCTGAGCAGCTTCTCAAGCAGCGCCTCCTCCTGACCCTCCTGCGGCGCCCAGAGAACACGCAGACGGAACGTCTGCAAGGCCGGCCACGCCAGCACATACGACTGGAGCGTCTCCCAGAAATCTGTTTCCCTCGCGCTGAGCCTAGCGGCGTAGCTCACGGTGAGCTCGATGGTGGTCGTCGCGGGCGGCGGGCGGGCGAGCGCGATGTAGACGCCCTCCGGGATCCCGCGGAAGAAGGGCTCGAGGTCTTCTGTGAGGACGAGGTTCGACAGCGTCAGGGTTTGCAGCGCGCGGCATTCCGCGAGATTCAGCTTGTAGCGTGGCTCATTGGGAGCTACGACTGCGCGCCACGTCAGTGAGACTCAGCTGCGGCGGACGCATGGACGTACCCGGAGTTTCAGACATCAGCCGATTGAAGAGGGTGATGTTCAGAGACTGCAGGCGCGTGCCCAGTCCGGCCCGCATGAGGAGATATTCAAGAGCTGGGAAGTCGGTGAGAAAGTCTGAGGTACCGACGTTCACGTGGATAATGTTGTGTAGAGCATCGTTGGCCTGCAGTGACCCAGACGTCGGAATATATCCTTTGGTGTAGAGTCAGTCTCTGAAGTCGAATAGGAGTGGAATTGGACGTACGCCATAGATCCCCAATCCTATTCCCACAAGTGTCCTTCTTCGACCACTCGGTGAGGTGTAAATAGTGTAGAGTGAGCGTTTCGATGTGTGAAAACGTGCTGAGAAAGCGTAGTAGCTCGCGTAGATCGGCAGTCGTCCGCGACAGCGTGAGGGAGCGTAGGGATATGGGCGGGGCGGGAAATTCGTCAGCGAGGGACGGTAGGGCCATTTTCTTGAAAGCGTCTAGATAGGACGACCAATCCGCTGGCGGGAGATGAAGCCTTTCGAGCTTCAGGCTGTGAAGATAAGGGAAGCGGAGCACAATTTGGACAAGAGCTTGCGCTGTCACTGTCGAGGTCCTTTCGGGTGTGTCCCAGTCGCGAACATGACTCAGCGTAAGGTCTTCCACGAGAACGTTCAGCGGTGTTAGCGACCCTTGTGCGTACATCGATTCGTCCAGCAGTTCATGTAAGCTGTTCAGCTGCTGCGGCTTCATGCGAAGTCGGCGGAAGAGGTGGTAGCGGGACCGGGGAGCCCATATGCGAGCGAGGCCGACGATAGCTTTGAGACTGCGTGAGTCGTCTTTGAGGAGGTCGACGACTGTGTTCACGATGTCAGGGACCAGTCTGGGTATCTGGTTGGTTTGAAGTCAGAATCATAGTCAGGCAATACCCATCTGCATCTGCAACTGTCACGTACCTCACGGCCGCTTCTGCTGTCAGCGCACAAATGGTCCAGTTGGACAGAGAGTGAAGGAGGTGTGACGGGGTCTGAGGCCCGCCAGAGAGCGTAGAGTGTCTGCATGAGCTCAGAGACCGACGTGTCGTCCTATCTCGTCAGAGGGAAGGGTGGACGCGGCTTTGAGGGAGATCTTCACGAGTCATGAGGCTGTTCCAACACGTGGGCCTGCTGAATCGATGTTCCTCTGATCGCTGTTCGCAGAGGAGGCGAGGTCGCCTCGGAACGACTGTCGAGGCTGCAGCTGGCGCTCTGCAAAGCCAGCCATCTGTGATATCCACGTCGGTCTCAAAGCAAAGCAAGGTTGGCTTCGGAACTCGCTCGAACACATCGCTGTCCGTGTGCAAGCCCGTTCGTAAAAACGACCTCGCCGCGAGGGTTGCCAAAACGCCGCCTCTGGCAAGCAGAGGCCGCTGTTCCTAGTGCTGGCCAGAAAGATTCGGGATTTTCAGCAGACACGACATTCATACAAGCAATCCGTGACCTACACGCCTTCACATTCGGGACCTTCGACGCCCAAGAGGACCTGGCGTCTAACGTCCGCAGGTCGCAACATGGGGAGCGGGAGGGCAGCGAGCGGCGGACGTTAGACGCCTGGCCGCCTGAGCAGCGCATCACGTGCGCATTCGCTCGCTCATTTTCGGGCCTCGGCCACGTCTTGGACGTCGTCTCCCTCGGCGACGACAATGACGGTCACAACGGTATCGTATCCTCTGATTAGTGGTTGAGGGTCCGGTCCTTAGGACCGGCTGGGACCAGGATTAGGACCGAGACCGGACTGCGTAGGACCGCTGACGGTCCTGGTCCTGTGCCGGTCCTGTCCTGGTCCCAGTCCTCGGTCCTGGTAATCGTCAATATTTTCAGGACTGACATGGACCGGTCAGGACCGGTCAAGGACTGAGGTGCGTGTGTTCAACGATACCCTCGCGGAAAATGCTCCGCCACATTACCTAGGAGTTCGAGCGACTCCGGCGCATCTAATCAAACTCCAAGACCTTCGAAACGTAGGTAATCGATGCAATCTCTGTTCATATATATACATCATGAACACCGGAAGGCTTTCTCGCAGCCTATTAATCGGTAAGTGAAGCGCGTGTCACGGGGAGGACGCGTCTGGCAAAATGTCAGCGTCGGGAGGGTGAGACAATATTTGTGCTCACTGAGTGTGTATAGGACAATCATGCTCGCCATGGCGAGCGCGAGCACCTCCAGTGTCCTGCCAACGAGGCGGAGAGGTATCCCGAGGGCCGCGGCCTCCTTGTCAGGGTACATAGCTACGTCGATCGCGCGCAAACTCTGCACCATCTCTTGGTACATGCAGAGTCGAGCATGGGTGCGGCGGGATGCGCACAAATTAGTTGGTGTGTAGTATGATATGCGCCCGCAGGTAAAGTACGGGAGAGAACGCAGGCGGCGCGGGCTCGCGCATGTTCAGTTTGAAGGTCACGCTCAGCAGATGCAGTGTGTGGAGCAGCGATTACCAGATTTCGCCGACTTCGCCGAGGTGGAACTTGAAGATGTGCGCCTCGACCTTAACACCACCACTGATAGGCGAACGATTGCGGTGCCACGACACATCGTCGGGCTCGATGGCTCGCAGCACAGGCAGTGAGTAGAGTACCAGAGATGCGCGTATCACGCGGCGGATTACGCCGGATAATTGCGCTGCGATGTTGCCGTTCTAAAAAGGAGCACCGTGAAGAACTCGCAAGGTGTCGCGGATATGCGGCGAACGCAAGGAAGCCGAGGCCGCGTACTTGCTCCCGGGCCCCGCCCGCTCGCGTAAAGCTGCTGGTAATGTTCATGAATCAGCCAGAAAGTTAGATCTACGACTTTCCGTCTGGTAACACTTTACTGAGCGCAATAATACAGTTTGTACACTCTCCAGCATCTCTTCACACAGCAATGCGGCCATGACGCCACCGCGCACACGATAGTACTCACTGGGGACTATTCGTGCGAAGCACCTCGCCGGGCACTCTGCAAGGCCCTCTGACCTCGTCGAATTTACAAAGCACATCGCGCGCATGCTTATAAAGGCTGTGTACACGCGGTCGTGGGCGTAACTACGCAGAACACAGTATACGATGACCTCGAGCTGCACGAGGAAGCTCTCCTTATGCGTACACAGGACCTAGACTGGCAACGGTCCTGCAGTGGTCCTGGACCGGTCAGGACCAGTCCAAGACTGGCTGTAGGACCGGGTAGGACCAGGACCGGGTCCTAGTCCGGTCCTATGCAGCCAGTCCTGGTCCTAGTGGCGGTCCCGGTCCCGGTCCTCCCAATATCTGGGAAAAGACCGGACCGGACCGGACCCTCAACCACTACCTCTGATTAATGCTGATATCACGGTCTAAATTTGCGTCTTTGGAACGATTGCAGTGCCGTACAGCGGGTCGCGATTGGGTCTGGCGCACCCAACGTCCGTCTTCGAGCGTACAAGGATGTATACACCAGCATGTGCGAAGCCATTTCTCGCTGGAGCGCACCGTCCGCGCAGCGCGTCTCAAGGCTCGTGTACCCTGACCATGGTTATTCAATTTTCGTCACCATTGCCACCCTGTTCGCGCACAAAGCCATATGTTTGCAGGACATCCAGACGCTGCGTGCAGTATAGTATTGCCAGAGAAAATTCATAAGACGATGAGAAAGCGCGACGCCGAACATTGCGTGAGCTCCAGCAGGCTCAACAGCTGCGAGAACGATGCAAAGGTCACATACGTTCGTATCCGAGCAAGTGCCACTGCGCTTGAAAGACCGCGCAGCGCAACCAGTCGCCACGCTCCTCCACGGCGGCACGGTTTGGCACGCCCCGAGAGACTCGACCCGCGGCGCAGGGAAGCCCTCGTCACTTCCGGGCCACTCTGAGCTCCTTGACGAGCTCAAGCGTCTTCCCGCGCTCTGGCAGCTCGCCCACAAGGTCCGGGTCGCCATCGGTGCCGTACAAATGGACCAGGGGCGCGTTGGGAAAGTACCGGTCGAGAAACCGCGCGACCGCGGGCGCTGCTGCCGGCGCGACCTCCGCGTACTGCACATTCAGCTCCTGTGCGTCCGAGGGCGGCACGCTCGCGCCCGCGTCGTCCCACGTCCAGAGCGGCGGGACCGGCGCGAGGCTGGCAGCGAGTGTCGTGAGCTGGGGACAGCAACGCGCGAAGTGCACGAGGTCCGCGAGTGGGACGCCCAGGTGCCCGCGGCCCTCGGCCAGCACTTGGTCGTTGCAGAGGCAGAGGGTCGACAGTGACGGCCACGCCTTCGCCATTTTCTCTGCCAGCGGCGATGCAAAGGAGACTGGACAGTTGTAGAGGGTAACCTTGCGAAGCCCTCGAACTTGGAGAAGCGCATCGAGGGCTGTGCTGGTGAGGTAGTCACCACCCCATTCCATGTCTTCTGGACCGAGGGAGATTGTGCAGTCGCGCAAGGACGTGAACAGGCCGAGTGCTTCGAAAAAGGGAAGAAACTGGTTCGTAGAGGACAGCACCCCGGTTGGCAGTTCGGTGGATGAGATATGTAGAGTGTGGAGGGGCGCGGATCGGAGCGAGCGGATGAAGCCAGCCCAGTCGACGGGAGAGGCATCGAACCCAAACAGGATGTGGAGTTCCGTGAGGCGCGCAAATTTGCCCATGTTCCTCGACTTGAATACGATATTCGAGCTCATGACGTACAGCATGAGCGTCTTGAGGTCCGGAATGTGCGAGAGGTGCGCCAAAGCGTCGGGTGATAAAGCATGAAATCCCCCGTCCAGGATGCGCAGCCGACCGAGGGTGGACACCGTTTTGGAGAGCTGCGCATATACACCCTCTATTCCGGGGTTGGTCAGATGACAAATGTACCAGTCTTGGTGTAGCAGGAGATGAGAGAGGCTGCCCATGCCTTCGAGCTTCTGTAGAATCCCTTTGGTCTCCGCGCTGGGCCTCGCGTATTCCATGGAGACGGCATTTAGTGAATCGTGGAGAAATATCTCTGCAGACCGGGGAGCACCTGCGACCATGCGCACCACCAGCCGACGCAGTTGCGGCAGGACGGGGCGCGGGCCATTCTTGCGTATAGCCTCTAACCAGCTCGTCTCGCGTGCAACGTCGTGTGCGATACCGCGGACGCGGGTGATGGGAAACAACTTCACCTCACGGACGCGCCGAGCATGGTGCACGAATCGCGCCCATTCGTCGCCAACGGGAGGTCGCGTTATGGTCTGCAGGTCATTCAGCTGTCATCGTAGCGCGAAGATTCCTGGGAAACGCACGAAATTGTACCCTGTGACCCCTTGCCGTGTCACCGTTCCTTCAGGAAGGCAAAATAGCAGCGGTCCTATGCCGTTGAAGAGATGCGCCCAGAGCTTGTCCATTGCGGGCTCGTAGAAGACGCGCGAGACGAGGGCGAGGTGGAAGAAGAAGGGACGGTCGCCGAGAGTATAACAATCTGGCAGATGCTGTACAATCTCGCGTACAAGTTCGGTAACGGTCCAGCAGCGATGCATGGAGCGCGGCGAGTGAGCTTGAAATGCAGCAGACGTTCTGAAGAAAATTCGTCTAGGACAATCGGCTCGGAAAAAGGGGCGCGTCGACGTACTCTTCCGAATTATCGCTCATGATGCACCGCTATGTGTTCGCCCGTGATTCAAAGATAGCCTGTGGTCCTGAATCTTGTAGCAAAGGACCGTAGTTTTGTGGTCAAGAGCAAGACAGGGAGCGCGCGAAGTCCGGGCACACTGCGCGACGCTACGTCACGTGAACACAAAAATGTTGCGCTGCGAAGGACGAGCCTTGGAAGATGCAAAGCGGATATCAAGGGAGATAGTATTCTAAGTTGAATATATATAAGGGAATGAGAGCAGCGTTGCGGAGACTGCAGGGTCGAGGTGGTTACTATCATCCACGGGTGAAGCAAAAGTCGCGCTCTCATCCGAGTCGGCTCGATATGAAATGGCCCTTCTCAGGCGTCGCAACCCAGCGATCGCCTTCACTCAGCGGAATAGGTTGGAGGGGCGTCCAAATTGGTGGCCTCCTCAAAGGATTCTGTCCCTCCTTTCTCGCGGGCGATTGTGCCAGAGCAAGTCCCTGAGAATGCTTCGACACGCGATCCGGCGTCGGCGAAGCTAGAGTGCAAGCCAAGCAGCATTACGCTGCTTGAACTCGTGAGGGCGACACCCGCTATCGCGCGGTCGAGCATCTGGAAATTACTGGTGTAGGTCGAAGTGGGACGCGGGCTGACCAGGCTGAGGTGGAGCGAGTCCGTGCTCGCTGTCGTTGTGCTCGTGTCGGCGGTTTGGCTCGAGGGATAACGGTGCAGGAGACCTGCGGAAAGTCGTCAGGCAACTTTGAGTGTGAAGGAGCATGTTCGTGATACTTACTCGTCTGCGTGTACGGCGTGCTCGACTGCTCGATCCTCGCCTCGAGGCCCCGGGAGCGTCTCCGCTGGTACCACCATGCCATGCTAATTGCGGCCAGTAGGAAGACACAGAGCCCTAATACCGCCGGTAGAATGATTGCGAGGTTTTTAAGCGTCGAATTCGACTTATGAGGCCCCGCTGCGCTTGGACTCGCTTGGGAGGCCGCAATAGAACTCAAAGATGTGCTTGAAGGTTTGACCGATGGCGAAGCCTGCTGCCCGCCAAATGGTGCCGCTGATATTCCGCCTGCAGGTGGAGTTAGAGACAAGGAGGGTGATTGAGAGGAAATGAGAAAGGATTTGGAGGCATGGGCAGGAGCTGGGCTTGCAGAGAAAGCCGCGCTCGACGATGGTCCCGAGCGCAAACTTGACCCCAGTGACACAGCAGCTACCGCCGTCAGCGCCTCTCCTGGAAAGACAGACGACACCTGTGAAGACTGCAAGTTGCTGGACGGCGGCTCCGCATCCGCATTGCCAGCGGGCGCAAGCGCAGCGCCAGACGGGACGTACGTCAGGTAGTCGAAGCAGAAAGTCGACCACGGCTGTCCGACGTGCGAGGCCGGCGCTGTGACGAGCAGCGTGTGCGCGCCGTCTTCGAGGTTTGGCGACTGGAAGAAGAGCTGGCGCGTTAGGTACGCCGTGCCCCGCTGCGCCGTGAACGTCGTGGATTGCGCGTCGGCGTCCAGCGTGTAGGTCGAAACCGCAGTGTTGTTCGCTAGGATGCAGCCGAAGACCGAGACGGATGTACCTGGGATGCTCGTCAGGCTGACTGGGCTCTGCAGGGCAGGCGAGCACGTACCGGTGAAGATAAATTTAAACTCGGAATCCGGATGCGCTGAGTACGCGGTCGTCCTGTACATCGTTAGGGACTCCAGAAGGGATGGATCGATCTGCGACGTACGAGTTGTAGTCCGGAGTAGTTGTTGTATGATTATACCAGCTCGTTACATAGTTAATCTGGGGACTAGTATTGTCCACCACGACGGCCTGCATAGCTGCAGACGACTGGGTAAGAGGGTTACCAGAAGGGAATGTAGACATACTCACGATTCCATATACAATTATGCCCATTGTTCATCATTGAACATCTTAGGCTCGCTGTCAGCGGCGATTGCGCACAGGAGATCCGCGACACTGCCCACTCGCAGTCTCTTGATCCGCGTCGGACAATGGTGCGACGCAAGTGAGCCACTTCAAGCGTTCTACGACGTCTCTGTATGCGAGAAAACCGGGATCGGTGGAAAGAGGCCGCGCAATAGATGACAGATGTACATCGGATGTACAGCAATGGTGATCAGCTGCAGTCTGTCTCGAAGCAGCAGATGGCGCGACGCTGTACGTGCGTGACCGCGTTGACAGTTGGCCACCATCCGATGCATGTCGTCTTGGTGACGCGTAACTTTGGTGGCGCGAACCGCCAGCATTTTCCAGAAGAGACGTCGCCGAGTGTTGAGCGAAGACAGTTCTGCGATCGCGAGAAGACAAGAGCACAGCGTCATCGCCGACGTGAGAGGCGGGTGGCAGTAGTGGCCGCCAAAAAGAATTCGGTGTAAGGAGCTTGCGGGCTAGCCTCGGGTCGTGGTCCAGCAGAGATGGGATGGTACTCCAGTGGGCGCCGGCGAACAAGTAATGAACGTGGCTGGATCCAGACAGGACGCCGCTATGACAAGGGAGGTAACAAATACCGCGTCGCAGATGGAGCAGACCGACTTCATCGGCATGAGCTAGCCCGCAGCTAGTTCACGTAGCCAACACTGCAATGCACGAGCTCATCCGCATTGACCTCACCCGACAGCCAGGCGTTGAGAGAATAGCGGTCGAGGAATGTGGCGACGGCCGGCGCAGCGGCGGGTTCGGTGTACGTTGTCTGCATCGACGACGGCACGTCCGGCGCTGGCTTGCCGGGCGCGTGCCACCGCCACGCGTCGGACGCCGGCTCAAACTCCACGTCGACCTCGCGGAGCGCGGAGCAGCGCCGCGCAAGATACAGGAGGTCTGCGAGCAGCGGGAGGCACTCGTGGTAGAGGTCCAGATGGGGCTGCATGACGAGGGTCTGCGGGCGCGGCCACGCCTCCGCCAGTTCCTCGAGGAGCGGCGATGCGTACGAGATCGGGTCCTGCTCGAGGGTGAAGCTGCGCATGTTGCACGCATGGTACAAGGGGCGCAGGACGATGTGGTCCAGGTATGCTTCGTTTCACAGGCCTTGCTCCGCCCCGGACGTTATCGTGGCTTCACAAGCGGAGAGGTGCGTGAACTGGCCGAGTGCTTCCAGGAAGGGGACTGATTTGGTCGAGGGGCACTCTTGCGGTGCCCACACGACTACCCAGATGCGTTCGAGCGGCGCGGAGTCCAGCGAGCGCAGGAATCGCGTCCATTCTGTGGGTATAATGCCAGGAGCAAACGCGAGTTTGAGCGACGTGAGCGACGTGACTTTGTTGAGGTACGGCAGGTCCCAGATGCGCATGTTGAACTGGTGGACCAGAAGCGAGAGAGCGCGAAGTCGGGGCCGGTTAGAAAGGCAGGTGAGGGCTTCTCTCGTCAAGGGGTAGTACCAGCCATCGAGTGATTCCAGCACGTTCGGCGCGGTGGTCTGTGCTTTCCGTAGGAAGGACGCGAAGCCCTCTTCGTTCCCGATGCAGTAGATCGTGGCTGACTCCAGACGGGAGTGTAGGAAAATGATGTGCGCCAAGCGGAGAAACTTCTGTGTGAATTTCAGGTAGCACAGGCGGGGAAAGGCTGGATAAGGTAGGTGGGCGCGGGCTATATCTAGCGACGCGAAGTCGGTCGCGAACCGCGCCTCTCTGGGCATCCGATCTGGGGCTCTGCAAGAACACCGCGCGAACACGTCGCGCATGGTGCACCACGCGCGTCCACTCGTCGCCCGCGGCCGTGGGTATGATTCTCTGCAGAGCAGCAAATATCAGGATAGGGGGAAGAACATCGATGAAAACGCAAGCTTACATCACTGAACGGGAGCCCCGGGTCGCACTTGACGAAATCCTTGGGAAGAGAGGCCCAAGGTCGGACGGACGCTCCCATAGA
This sequence comes from Phanerochaete sordida, assembly GCA_019973155.2. Lineage (NCBI taxonomy): Eukaryota > Fungi > Basidiomycota > Agaricomycetes > Polyporales > Phanerochaetaceae > Phanerochaete > Phanerochaete sordida. The sequence goes on from BPQB01000078.1 coordinate 119,698, forward strand.
AGGTCCATCGCGGGGTCGTAGAGTACCCGCGAGACGCATGCCAGGCCGACGAAGAATTTTCGGTCCACGGGGGCGAGGCTGTGCTGGAAGCAGTGCACAATCTCGCGCACGACCTCCTCCGTTGCCACGCAGCGGTTCCTATCGTGAAGCGTCCCTGGGCGGGCTAACAGGCGAAGTCTATCTGAAACTGAGGAAGGCCTCAGGTCAGTCCATCAGTCGAGGAAAGCCATCGTGGATGTGACTTACAGCGAGAGGAGTAGAAGACGTCCGCGAAAGTGAAAAGCCAGAAGCCCGGCAGAGAGCGCGTTGCAGTAGACTTTGCTGGTTGTAAGTAAGGCTGGATTATAATGGTGTAAACGGAGCTGCAGTAATCAGCGAGCAGGGGCGACTATCGTGAGAGATTGTCCAGCGGTAAACTGAACAACGTCATCATCAACACCGTGATAACATGCACTGCCCCAGGAGAGGGAGACAGCGGCGTGAGCGTACTCTGCGCAGCGTGTGTACGCAAGGAATTGGTCTGGAATGCGAGACAGAAATATGAGCTTTGGCAAAGAATATACGGCTGATGTGAGATACGCAGCGCGCTGGGTCAACACGATGAACTGGAGCCATGTCACCGAATCAACCACATGAACACCAGAAGCGGCTAGTCCAGTGGAATGTGCTCGACACAACGACGAAGGATCCCGACCGGAACATTTGGAAGGTTCATGCTCGCGTCAAGCGCAGCTCCTCTACAGCCTGGAGCATCTTGTCGGCGTCATCCGGCATGCAACGGTTAAGAAACGGCCAGCTTCCGACGTGTTGCTCGCGGTCGTAGTCAATCGCCGCGTTGGGGAAGTAGCGGTCGAGAAAGCGCGCGAGCGCCGGGGCGGCCTCGCGGGCTATTGGTGCGAACGCCAGCAGCAGCCTGCGCGCGTGCGATGGCGACACGTCGGGCTGCTCCGCCCAGGTCCAGTGCTTGCTGACGTCTTCGAGGCTGATGTCGATGGCGGCGAGGTGCGGGCAGTGGCGCGCAAGGTGGACGAGGTCCGTGAGCGGGACGCAGAGCGCGGACGCGCCGCCCGCATTCTCGTTTGCGCTCTCATCCGTGCTCTCGTCTGCGCTCTCGTCCGCGCTCTCGTTTGCGCCTTCATCAGCGCTCTCGATTCCGTCCGTGATTTCGTCCGCGATCTCGTTCGCGCTTCCGTCCGTGTTCTCGCCCGGGCTCCCGTCCGTCTCCTTGTCTGTACTCGCGTCTGAGCTCTCGTCCGAACTCTTGCGTGAGCTCTCGTCCGTGCTTTCGTCCGCGCTCTCGTTCTGGATCTCGTCTGCGCTCTCCTGCGGGCTCTTGTACACTCTCTCGTCCTCGCTGTCGTCCTCGCTCATAGCCGCGCCTTCGTACTCGCTCTCGTCCACGCTCTCGTCCACGCTCTTGACCGCGTAGAGCCGCACGACCTCGAGGTGCGGCCAGGCCTCGGCCATCTCGCGCACGAAGGGCGGCGCGAACGAGAGCGGGCAGCCCAGCAGGGTGAGCTCGCGCACGGTCGGCACGCGGAAGAGCGCGTGCAGCGCCGTGCTGTCGAGGAAGTCGCCGTGCCAGAGGTCCGCATCGCGGTCGAGGTCGAACTCGATCTCGCAGGCGCGGAGTACCGTGAACGCGCCGAGGGCGTCGAGTGCTGGGAGCAGCTCTGTCGGGGTCGTCTCGTCCTCGAGGGCCCCATCCCTGACGGTGAGACGCAGACTCTGAACCGGTGCGGAGGAGAATGCACCCAGGAAGGACGCCCATTGGGCCAGTGGTATGCCATATGTGAACTCGATGCGGAGAGTTGTGAGGAACGCGAACCCTCCTGAGAACGGAGACTCGGAAATGGAAATGTTGTCCCTCGTCGCGCGGAGTGACAGCGTGTTGAAACCGTGTAGACCGGATAGGTGCGCCAGCGCGTCGATAGATAGACAATGAGGGTCGCCGCCAAGGTGGCGTAGCCCGTCGAGGGCTCGCACCATCGCCGACACCTCCCCAGCCAGTTCACGCGAGTCGTAATGGTAATTCACCTCGAGTTGCTGCAGGTGAGGCACGCTAGAAAGTGTAGCGAAGAACACGCTGGTGTTTTTCGATGTGTCTGCGTCGCGCACGCGTAATGCAACCAGACAATTCTGGAGGAATTGCTCGGCGCGGCGCGCAGCATTGTAGAAATCCAGGCCCAGTTGAATGTCCAGCTCGCGAAGGCGCGGGAAGAATCGTCCAGAGTAATGATCACGGAAGAAGGCAAGAAATGCGCGCTCCAGCGCGGGATCCATGACGTACACAAGATTGTGCAGGCATAGTTTGCGGATACGACTTGCGTAGGACGCGAATCGTGCCCATCTATCGCTGGTCGACGGTGGCTCGGAGCACTATGATTCGCGTTTGATTTACGAATTCTGTCAAGATGCGGACCACGCACCGTGAGAGCTAAGTCTGCCTCGACGATCTTAAGCCCCTCGCTTTCGCGGATCCATACCAAGTGGGGAGGGAGACAGAACATCAGCGGCGCCAGGCTGTCGAGGCGCGCCCAGACCATGTCCATCGCTGGCTCGTAGAACACGCGCGAAACGCGGGCGAGTCCTGCGAGATCTGCTCGGGGCCCCTCGCGGTAGGACGAATGTCGTTCGTCATCGCATGGTGGGAGCGAGTGCACGATCTCCCCAACGATTTCTGGGATTGCTAGGCAGCGGTGCATGACCGCTGGGTGCAATCCGCGAGGCGAAAGAGAGCTGGCGAAACCTGCGGGTATTTTATCAGCTCCGCCGTCTGTACAGAAACTTGAACATGCTACGTGCTTGGCGTTGTTTCGACCCGACTTGGGCCGCAAATCGCGAAATTTTATGTGTACGAGGAGATATGTGACTCCTGCACATAAAATGGGTAAGTGGACTTATCATAACTGCAAAAGTCAGCCTTGCCAGTTGTTGCAGCCTGCCGGGTGCGTTCACGCTTGCATGGTTCGAGTAAAGAGACCGTGGGAATACGAGCTGCAGTAAGCATCATTGGCTTACAGAAGGGCGCCTTTCCACGGTGGTCTTGAGAATGAGACTGTGGGAATGTACGCGCAGTAACAGCTGAGAGCAGAAATAAAGCGACCCCTTGGCGACGAAGAAAGGCGATCTAGCAATTGATATAATCATCTTTATACGCTACAACAAAGAACAGTCCTGACAAGTCGAGTACAGTGATTCATGCAGGAGAAAATTCGTCCAAGAAAATGCGAGGGAAACGTGAGGAGAGGATAAATGATGCAAAGAAACGTGACAAAGCTCAGTAGCCGTAACCCGTGCCATACCCGCCAAACGCACCGCCGCCGAGGGCCCCCAGAGCCGTCACACCGAGTTGCGCTGCGCCACCTGCGCCACCTGCGTTACCTGCGTTGCCGCCGCCGACGCCAAACGCGCCGAGCACCGTGTTCGCGAGCGTCGCGACATTATTCACGGTGTCCAGCACGCCCGCGTGCCCATTGCCGTTGCTATTGCTATCGTCACCGCCTCCGCCGCTGCCAGCGTTCGCGCCGCCGCCAAGGGCATTCGCCCCGAACGCACTCGCACCGCCGCCGAGCGCGCCAGCACCGAAGTTGTACGGGTTATACGCCGGACGCGCGGCGTTCATGATGTTCTGCACCATCGCCTCCGAGCGCTGGCGCTGGATCGTCGTGACGCATTGCGTCTGCCACGCGAGGTACTGCGCCTGCAGCGTCGGCTCGGGCGCCAGCGGCAGCGCGCCGCGCGGGAACGGCGTCGGGAACGGCGCGCCCGTCGCCGGGTCCACGAGCGGCATCCGCGCGAGGATCTTCGTCCACGTCTCGAACGCCTCCTGCGGCATCGCGCGCGCCTCCCACACCTCGAGGTGCAGCCACCCGCGCCGGTCCACCACCGGCACCTGCCCGCGCGGCGTCTGCACGTACCGGAACGGGATCGCCGCCGTCGTGTAGAACGACTCGAGGCACTGCTCGACGGCCGAGCACTGCGCGGTGGGTGAGCGCAGAGACGGGCGGCGGCGCACGGCAGACGCACCTCCTCGGGCGCCGTGCCCAGCTTGCTCATCAGCCAGCCGTACTTGGCGGGCTCGACGACTCCCGTGCCGCGCAGGCCGGGGATGTCGCACGATTGGTCCAGCCAGAAGAACGACGCGTCCGACATTCGAGACAATATCTCTGTCGGGCGTGCACTCGAGTCGATCAGGCTGTGCGAGCACAGCGTGGGGCGGAGCAGATGAACAGAGGACAAGGATGGAAATTTGAGAGCCAAAGCAACATGTCGGGTGCAGGGAGCGTCGCACAGGTATTTGAGGTCACGAAGTCGTGCAACGAATATCGCCAGGATCGCGACGGACAGTGTTTCAGGTTGCATGGCAGGCGTAAGGATTAGAACCACGAATAATTGACAGAATGGCAGATGGCGAATTGACAAGATGGAAGCAGTGCGAATGAGTACACCACTTCACGAAAGCCAAGTAAGCCTACGCACCTTCCATAAAACTGCTCGGGCGTGAGCCCGCTCGGATGTGGGGAGTCAAAGGATACAGGCGTGTACCCGTTAGCCACCGGCGGCTTCTGCGATGCCTCGGATGGCCGCCGCGGTGGCAGCGGCGGTGCATAGCCTGGTGGTGGTCCCTGGGGTTGCTGGGCAGCAGCAAAGCTCCCGTAGAACGGGCTCGCTGGCATCGCCGGGGGCGACGCGATGGGCGTGGGCAGGAACGAGGGATTCGGGTACGACGCAGCTGGGGCCGGCGCGGGATACTGCGTCGGAGCTGCCGGCGGCGGCGTCGGGCGCGGTGGGGGCAGGCTGAGGGACGCGGCGCGGGCGTGGCCGACCGACGGCGTCACCTGGAAGCCCGCGCTCGGGGAGTAGGAGTACTTCATCGTCGCGGCGACGATGGAGAGATGGTGGTGGGCGGAAGAGAAGGGCGGGGGAGCCGACGAGCACGGATGGCGAGTCAAGCCGGCTATTTAGCACGTTGATTGATAGGCCCTGGCAGTTGAATACGCACCGCCCTCGCACGCGAATTCTCGTTTATCCTGCTCCTAGACTTCTGCGCCTCGACGCGTTGCGGTGCATCGTGGTCGAGATGAGGACAGCCTCGTAAAGGATGCAGAGCGCGATGAGGTCGTCGACGTGCGATGCGACCTCGAACGGCGCGCTTGCAGCGTGCGGCGGGACCCCCTCAGGCACCATCGCAGTTCATCCAGGCACGCAGTGCGCCAATCTAATCTCAATTGCTTCCGCCCTCGACCGCAACATCGCCTGGAGGAAAGATTCGGGGGCGGTACAGGTCGGCAGGAGACTCGTAGATGGTGTATTTGCGACGAAAAGCTCCCCCAGATGCGCAGAATAACTGGGAGGCGGGTGTAGGGTGTTCGCTCCAACTTTCCCGACGATCTACACGCATCGCGCATCCGAATACACTCCAGGAATACGACGCGAGATCATCTGACACCGCCTCTTTCTCTCCGCTGTGTGCACGACGCTGCCTGACATCCGGAACTCTAGCAGACGCAACTCATCCGACGAGCGCGCGCTCGATCCAAACCGGAACCATGAGGTACTCCCAAGCCTTATCTCAGGGCTTGCTCGACGACTCTCCTGCACCCAAGAGCAAGCCATCAGCATCGTCGCCGGGGCCAGAGACATATCCTCCTCGCAAGTACCTACGCAAGGAGAGCGCGCCGCAGCAGTCGCCAATGGCGTATCAGCCTACATCGTACGGCACCTCTGTGCCGAGCCACTCTGTAGATGCGTTCTACGGATCGTATGTTTCCTCCGTCATTCTTGCATGTCTGCACAGCTGATCTTGGCGATCACCTTCTCCGCCAACTCCCTGGGCACCTCGAAACCATATCATGTGCGAACCTCGCCTGCGCAGCCTGCTCGACACGAACGGCCGCCCAAGTGAGGTCTTCTCACGCATGGCAGACGCATTCTTCTTCTGGCTCGACGCCAACTGCGACATCCCGGGCCTGCGCGGCACGGGCGTCGTCGAGCCAGCAAAGTATGCCTGGATGTCCGCCCGGATGGGCGCCCGCCCAGAATCGGTGCGCCCGCCCCCTCACCCTCTCTTCGGCGCCTGACGCCCGCACAGGTCGCCCTCCTCCCATACGTCCTACCGTCACTCTACACAGTCGCATCGATCCCGCACACGCTCCGCGGCACAACGCCCGTGCTCGAACGCCGCGGCTGGCTGCATCTCGTCGTCTTCGAGCTGCGCGCCGCGCCTACGGACGCGCATCGGCACTGGAGCACGGCCGTCCTGCGCTTCGGCCTCTGCGACCCGCGCACGCAAGCCCCGTTCCCCAGCCCGCTCCCGCGCGCTGCCTTCCCGCTCGTGCCCGACCCGCACTGGCAGGCGCTCTACGTGCGCTGGCAGGTGCAGGCCGTCACGGCCGCCGCCCGGGCGCGCGTCGCGACCACGCTCGCGCCGTACCGCGCGAGGTCGATGTTCAACCCGTATGCGCATCGTGGGATGGGCTTCGCGCCCGTTGCGCCCGTGTTTCGTCACGCGACTGTCGGCGCGCCGGCCTTCCAGCAGCAGCAACAGCAGCCCGCGCAGAAGAACGACGAAGGCGATCATGCGACGGTGCTTGACACGGTCAACAACGTCGCGACTCTCGCGAACACAATCGTTGGCGTCGCGACAGGCGGCGGCGGCGGCGGCGGCGGCGGCGCATCTCCGCTCGGCGGGCTGCTCGGCGCAGGGCTGTTTGGGTTTGGTGGTGGGCTTGGAGGCGGGATGGGCGGCACAGGGTACGGATTTTGAACTGGTCACTGAAACGTCTACGGGATTCGTGGGCTCCTTGCTGGATTCTTTGATTCGGGTTGTGGTGGATAACACTCGGAGTGTGCTATGGTCACGTTTATCCTCATGTAAGTATACTCCGTACGCAGCACGCTAGACTCATCCCCTCTTTGACTGGAAACCATCTTGAGAGACCACACTAGGCGTAGATAGTCGGTAAGCTGCAGGGTAAGCGCAGAAACGAGTATCTGTCAATGGGGCATTAGAAAATCGAGTGCGGAGAGCACGGCATTTCCCAAGAAGTCTGGTGAGATTCGCTTCGACCAAGCTTGAACGGGCGTAAATGAGGCTCACGGAACGGGTTTCATAGGTATGGTGAAGCCATACGGGCTCCAAATCGCTCTTACGGCTGATAGCAGACGACAGCTATGGGATTAGGGATTGGGGCATGACGCAGTCGTGCGCAACAATGCGTTTTGAAAGGTCAATACAAACTGTTGCTTATACTCGGCGCTTGTCAGCGCTTCCAGGAGAAGACCGTGGGAATGTTACCGCATACCTTCTCGCATTAGCCAATTGCTCTTTGCGAGTAACCACGATATTCAACAGGTACGATACATCTTCACTTCCTGGCAGAAATACTCCTCGGTACTGACGATATGGTTTCTTGTTTTATGTCTAGGTCGAGCCCGCGTGCTAGGTTTTTCTGGCGTGTAAAGGGAAATGGAACGTTGTTTCAAAACCCCAGCGATCGTCCGCCAGGTAGTTCAGGCCTGTCTTCCATGCGTCTCCGACGAAGATCGGGCATTCCTGGCTGGCCTCGCCCGCGTCTCGCGTGCCTTCTACGAGCCGGCCATGGACGAGCTTTTGGCGCGTCTCGGCGGCCTCGGGCCCTTGTTCTTCGCTCTTCCCGAAGTGACGACGGAGCTCATGGAAGGCATTCCGATCCTGACAGTGCGTTTCCCACTATTTTCGTTATTTACACACTCAACTCGGAGCCTAGTCGGTCGACCCGCCGCCTACCAGCGACGAATGGGCACGATTCGTTTTCCACGCGCGTCGCGTCCGCGAGCTGCATCTGCTTGGTACCAGCTGGTGCTTCGACGACGTCCATACCGAACGGGCATTCCTCGACATCCTCCGTGATCATTACCCTGGGCAGGTTCTCCCGCACCTCCGCGAGCTTGACGTTGACCTGGACCAATACACTGCGCTCCGCGCCGAGCGGTTCCTGCAGAGCTCTCTGGTCACTTTACGTGCGAAGACCGCGCGGTCGCTCGAAGATAACGTCGCGTTCGTTACCAGGCTCGCAGATATTTCCGACCTTCAGCACATCCAGCTCTGGTATGAGCACTACGATGGCCCGGGCTGCGTCGCCCTGGCGAAGGAGGTGTCGACGACCGTGCAAGCCCTTCACGGGCTCCGTGCACTCGACGGCGGGTATCACTGTCTTTCCATCGACGCGCTGGCACACCTGTCCGGCCTTCCTTCCTTCGTCACGCTGTCACTCGGTACGACGAGCGACAACATCAGCACCCCCGAGTCTTTGCTCTCCGGAAAATTCGCGTGCCTCACCACTCTCTGCGTCGAGTTCACGCCTGGCACCTCCCCGGCAGAGTGGGCGCCCTTCCTCCGCGCCTTCTCCTCTGCGCCCATTCACACCCTGCGCCTTGCGGTCAAGGACGAGGTCCTCGAGGAGGATACGTCCCCTTCCGAGCTCCTCCCGCTGCTCGGCGCACTCGGCGCGTTCCCGTCCCTGCACGTCCTCGAACTCGACATCGACGTCTATCTCGACGCAGAACTCTGGAGCGGCTCCTTCCTCGATAGCACTGCGCTCGAGCCCCTCTTCCGTGTGCACACCATAAAAGACCTCACGTTCCTCGGCGCCCCGCTCTCTTTCGCCCCGCCCTTCATGCGCGCCGCGGCTGACGCCTGGCCCGCGCTGGAGGTGCTCCGGCTGCACTCGGACAGAAACTGCGAAGCGCCGCCAGAGACATGCGTCCCGCTCGCGGACCTCGCCCTCCTCGCCGTGGGGTGCCCGCACCTCGCACTCGTCGACGTCGCACTCGCGCCTGTTCCCGCGGACTGGACATGGGAAGAGCTGCCTGGCGTCCCGGCGTCGCGCGCGCGCAGGGTCGTGCTGGCGTACACGGAGATTGCGCCTGAAGCCGCGCCTGCGGTCGCAGCGTTTCTGGATCGGTACTTCCCTGAGGCTGCGCTAGAGCAGGACGGGGATGGTGGCCTCCGCGTCGAGGTGCTCCGCGTCGGAGAGACGCTCCAAAGGATTCAACAGCTACGCAAAGCGCCGTCGAAGTAGGCGATCCGTCGGGGACGACCCTTTCCCCACATATTCGCCGATGGAATGAGTGGCGGCTGCAGTCGGACTAAACATCTGGAAACGCGCTTTGTCGCCTGGTATCTCAATGGCCTGGGTTCGTCTGGTGCTCTTGTCGCGGACGGGAAGCAGCGTCAAGCATGCGCTTCAGTACAAGGTTTCAAGGTCGCTCGTCGTCTTCTCTTGTTTTTAGCTTGGTCGCTACGATCCCGGCCTGCTACGCTCTATCATGTTCCGTCATGCAGTTGAACCTCACATCCTAGACCATTTCTGTACATAAGCCTACTAGTACACCGAGCACCCACGCCACTGATTCCCCGCGCCAGGTGGTCGCTGCACACTCTCATGAGTGATGGCGACCTTGTTCTGTTTACCGCGCGCTGGAATGTCTCTCATGATATAGATAGCCGCCGCGCCGGTCGCTGATCGCAGTTGGGCTCAGCACAACGACACTTGTTTTAACCAGCGAAGTTCTTCTTCAACGCCTCGACCAAGACTATTGTAGGCATCTCACATCGCGGAAGCTTTCTATCCCTCGTGCAGTAAGTCGTGTTCACTGCAGCTTTGCTCGGATGACGGACTGACAGACTCGCTTCAACTTCGGCTAGACCACACCTCGGACCCAGATAGGTTGACCAGACATGGACCGCTGCCTGTCGATCCAGGAAGTCGTGCGCGAGATCGTGCGCTGCTTCCCTCACAGCCTTGCTGCCCAAGATCGTCGGTTCTTCGTGGGCCTAGCATGCGTCTCGCGCGTGTTCTACGACCCCGCGATGGACCTTCTATGGGAGAGGCTACCCGGACTTGGGCCTCTCATCCATTGCCTCCCCGATGATACTGTCAAGTTCGGGCCAGGCCTCCCATTCAGCGCTGTAAGCTTGCGTCCTGATCGATATTGCACGCCCTAACCTAAGTTGTATCGCGCTGTAGAGAATCATTCGCCCGCCCGTGGGCGACGAATGGTCGCTCCTGATTCGACACGCGCGGCGCGTCCGCGCGGTATTCCTGCAAGGATCAGAAGGACCTGGAGAGGCTAGGTTCGCGACCGACCTCGCATCCCTGGACATCCTCCGCGAGTACCTACCCCATCCGGTCTTACCCCGCCTGCGCTACCTCAAACTTACCAAGGAATTTCTCACCCGTGCGCCCGCTTTTCTGCACTCGCGTCTGGAGTCGATCACGATCTACGGCATCGAGGCCGAGGGGGACTTCACACTCTTCCTGCAGAAAATCCAGAGCACCGCCCCGAACCTGCAGATGCTCCATGTCACACGCGATTCCGAAAGCGACGACTGCTCAAGGGCGCAGATCAGCAAGATTGCGTGCGCGCTCGCCAAGCTGGAGTCGCTGGATGGGTGGTATCATCCGTTGACGAAGGAAGCCATCGCCCACCTCTCCAATCTCCCCCGCTTCCGCACTCTCTCGCTCTTAGCAGATCAATCTAACGTGCGCATCTGGGACCTGCCGTCACTCGGCCGATTCTCCTCTCTTACGTCGCTCAAACTCGCGTTCACGCCCCATACAACACCTGCAGAATGGACGCGATTTCTGCGCGCCCTGGCCTCCGCGCCCCTCGAACGCATCTCCGTCGTCGTGTGGACCCCGGACGAGTGCCACTCGACCGAACTCATACCTTTCCTGGAAGCACTCGGTCAGTTCACACACCTGTCCGCGTGCGAAGCGACGATGATGTCCGAGGTGACGCGAAGCGTATGGGACGATACATACCTCTACAACACGGCCCTGCACCCCCTCTTACGCGCGCGCAACATGCGCAGCTTCACTCTCGAGCAGTTCCCGATTTCATTTTCGTCGCCTCTCCTCGAGGAAATGGCGGAAGCATGGCCGCGTCTGGAGACCATCGTCTTGCAACCCGAGCTGGAGCTCTGCCCCGAATACCTTCCGCCCCTCGCGGACCTCTTGTACTTCACGCAGCGCTGCCCCGACCTCCGCGAGGTTGACATGGAATTCGAGGGGATGTCTGACGAATGGACGTATCACGAGCATGATGAGCCAGAGCCGGACATCCCGCCGTCGACACTGGAGCACCTGAAGATGCAGACCACCTACATCGAACGCCTTGCTGCGCCGCTCATCGCTACCTTTCTCGATCGATATTTCCCAAAGACTCGCCTGTCTGGCGACTCCACGGTTGACGACGAGTTGGGTACTTGTGATATTGACTACGTGAATCAGCTGAGGACCCGTCCACGCCATTGAAGCCTACGAGTGTTAGCATATAACCCTGAAACTTGACTACCGTACATGTATTCGACCCCTGTCAGTATAATATCACTGCTGCTACCTTTGTCTGCACATTCGAGTCGATTTTCCTGGTCAATATTTCGAGGTCTAGAGGGAAAGGCTTGAATGATGTACTAGAGAAGCTGATCATAAATTGACGTATTGTTCACATGTTCGCACGCTTTAGCTAGGCTTCTTAAGTAGGGTTCCCACGCTTAGATTTGGAGGTATAGGCTTTTCCGAGCGCCACTGTGGTTTAGTTCGACTTACGGAGAACGAACATCCGGCGAGGCTGGCACAGGGAGCCCATATCTGACCCGTACTTCGGTGAGTAAGAATAACTACCATGGTAAAGATACACGAGCTGATCAGCCTTGCTAGCGGCGCATCCGAGATCCACCATGCAGCGTTGCATGTTAATCCAAGAGCTCGTACACGAAGTCGTGCAACATGTCGCGGATGGCGCCACCGGCTCTGAGAGGCTGGGGCGGGACATGCGGAACTGTGGCCTCGTCTCCCGCACATTCTACGAACCCGCTATGAACCGCCTTTGGGACGAGCTTCCTGGCCTCTACCCGCTGCTTTTGTGTTTCCCAGACGCGGCCGTCATCGCGGCCCCCAAGGAGACTGTCAAACGCTGGAGGAAGATCGCTGTAAGTTCCACTAACGCTCCTTCTCCGTTCAATGTTGGACGGCTCTGCTCACGCACTACTTCTAGCTCACTCGGCCACCGATGGACGAAGAGTGGGACCGGTTCGTACACCACGCACGACGCGTTCGCGCATTGCGCCTCCCCGAAATCGCCGAGGAGGACGAACAGGCGAGCTTTTTACAATCATTACAAGTCCTCTGCCATCGCTACCCCGCGCTCGCATTTTCTGGGCTGCATTCCTTGCAGATCGAGCTCCAGCATTATTCCTTCCCACATCACTATGAAGTGTTCATTCGGAAGTCTCTGGAGTCCGTCGTCATCTACTTCGGAGGCGGAAAATCCTGGTATCCCGTGGATTTCATTGAAATGCTAGAACATACTCCTCAGCTCATCCACCTCCGTCTGCTGGGCATTGAAGGCGGCGACGAGATCTTCCGTCACCCAATATCGAAGACACTGAATAGCCTCAGCTTGCTCAGATCTTTCAGTAGCTCTATAACGCTGCCCACAGATGCGATAAACCACTTGTCGCGATTGCAAGCCCTCTCCGAGCTCGATCTCTCGGGAAACGCACAAAGTTTCGCAATCATAGCCCCAGGTCGATTTCTGTCTCTTACAGCTCTTACCATCACATTCAACGACAGCCTCGTTCTCGAAGACTGGGCACAAGCTCTGCAACTCTTTCGATACGCGCCTCTGCGGGTGCTTCAGTTGTCTGCAAATCCTCCCCGTCGCGAGGTCCGTGCTCCGGAATTACTCCCCTTTCTCGACGCCCTTGGGAACTTCGCTGCCCTCCGAACCTGCAAAATCCACCTGCCGTTCGAGTACGAGTGGAGAGCCACTGAGCTCGAAGTGTCAGATTTTCGCCCACTTCTCCGGATACCGACCATAACAGACATCGATCTACAGCGATTCCCCACTCGCTACTCCCCGCTCTGTCGCGCAATGGCCGAAGCATGGCCGCACTTGTCCTCTGTCGCTCTCAATTACCCTGCGTGCGAGGGGATCATAGAAGATATCAACCGGGTGGCCGTCATTGAAGACCTCGTTCTCTTCGCGGAGTGTTGTCCGCGTCTTGTGTCGCTAGACACGCACCTTGCGCCCATCGCGGCGAACTGGGACTGGCAGGATCCAGGGCCGGACTTTGTCCCCTCTCGTACGACGTCCGTATCGCTGCGACACACCCAGATTCCTCTGTTGGCTGCTGAACGGGTGGTCCCATTCTTCACACGATACTTCCCCTTTGCGACAGTGATAGGGACAGTGCTCCAAGAAAAAGCAGAAGACTCTGACGTGACTGATGAGGACGACACTGACCTATAACGGCGCAAAAGCACGTCTAGTCTATGCAAGTTTTACGAATTTCTGTCCACCCGGAGCGAGCTATGGAATATATCTTCCTTCGCTGCACGACAGACGAAAGCCTAGGTCGCTCCGATTATCCTCAGACTTATGCAGTTGTTATGATCAATAAGACAGTATACAAATGTACACAAAGGCTCTAATCATCAGCACTTACCCTGTTTACACTATAAGCGCCGTAGTAAGATACGGGAACTTACTCTCCTTACTCTAGGCTTATACCGATTTACTTACTCGTGCGTATTGACCGTTAGCAAGGCTGCGGACCTCTGCCTCATCCCCGCCACCAGGTCGACCTGCAGTTCGCCATCTCTATAGTTTGCTACTCCGCTCATTTTTACCACCTGAACATGGGGAAGCTCAACATCGCACACCATAAATCTTACCACCCGTATCGTCGTGACAACATCGAGCGTGTACGCCGAGATGAGGAGGAGGCACGACTCAAGGAGGCAGCGCAGGAAGGAAAGATGATGCTAGCTGTGCGTGCCAAAGCTCACGGCTAGCGTTCTATGTAGACTCACTGCCCTGTACAGGATGCAGAAGCACGGATAGAGCTCCTGCGCCAGAAAGCAGGCCTCTCGGCAGCAAGCACCAGCCGACGAGAGAGCGATGCCGAGGACGCGCCTCCGCAAGCCGGGCCCTCCTCGCTGACCTCCGGCGGGCACATCAACCTCTTCGAAGACCTCGAGCGGGTGCGTCGCACCTGGCTACGTGCAGCACTCGCATTCTGACCAGCCGCAGCAAAACATGCCCGTCATGGTCAAGACGACACAGAAGGGCAAGGCGGGGCCGGCCAGCACCGAGCAGGGTATCCCGCTTGCGCCCTCAGAAAAGGACCGCACGCCTTGGTACTCCGACCGCGACCACGAGCGTGCCCGCGCCCTTCCCGAAGACAAGCAGTGAGCCCTGCACTTGCCTCGTCTCGACCCACGCTGACCACATCCCAGGCGGCGCGACCTTGCGCGCAAGTCCGTGCACGACCCCCTCACGCGCATCAACCAGCAGCTCGCGGACCGCGACACGCCGCCGAAACCTCGCGCGATGCCGCCGCCGGCGTCGTCGTCGCGCGGCGGGCCAGAGGGCAAGGTCGCGGAGCGGCTGAACCGCGAGACGTCCGAGCGGCAGCGTGCGCTCGCGCTCATTGCACGGAAGAAGCGCGAGCAGGAAAGCGCGACGCCGAGCACGGTGCGTGGCGGGTACGACGGCATGGATGGTGGCTACGGCGACGTGTACAACCGGCGCGAGGTCGAGGAGGCGCATCGGCATCGTGAGCGCAGAGAGCCCGACCGACGTGACGATCGCAGGGATAGGAGGGGCTCGTATGGGGACAGCTGGAGGGACGGGGGACGAGGAGGGCGCCGGTGGTAACAGGTGAGTACTGTACGAGCTTCCTGCTCTGTAATGCAATCTGACGCAGTGTTTGCCGCTACCGTCATCTTACTTTAGACATGGCTCGTCATGTAGTCGTCTTCAGAAGAGCTGCCAAGCCCGTGATCCTGTGCGCACGATGCAGTAAGCTTAAACGGTGCTGTCGACATACGACTGGGAAGGGAGCAGCGGAAATCAGGCGAACTGTGCGGCTCACTGCACGGCATTCGTGATCATTCTTCTGCGCGTATGTGCCTACAACTCCGCTATTTCCTTTCCCTGCCTAACAGATCCCAAGTGCTCTTCTGCTTTCCGAGCGAGAACTGCACGCATACCTCGTATTCTCGGCCCGAATGCATTTGTCCCTGGCAGGAAGCGAACTGGTTGAGCTTGTTCGACTTTCCGTGGCATCATGACATCACTTGCCGCTCTCTTTCCTATGGCGCCACGTCCCTTTACCTTGTCGCGCATTGCAATTTTCAGCGTGTTGCCGCATGCATCGCCGGCGACATTCCGCCCGTTGTGAGTGTTTGAACCATACGCTTCCCACGCACAACGCTCAGCTTACAAATGCGCAATGCTGCAGAACATCCGTTTGACGATGTCAAGCAGGCTCAGTTGCGGTCTAGGCAGCACCAGGGCCACCAGCATGTCCGCGGGTGCTGCGCGGGTGCCACTTTGGCTCGCGTCTACAGCAGCAGACCTGGACAGGCGGCGCATGGACCCTGGCAGCATCAACGTAATCCCACGTCCCCCGTCTCTAACCCGATTACGGCAAGGCGCAGCCTCCAGATTGCACGTTCCCTCGCGGTTCTCCCGCCGGCCTAACGTGATCGTTCCCGCCGTTCGCTGAATGGACGTCTCCAGAACGCCTCTCAGGACGCCCCGACCCGCATTCTGCGCATCATAAATGACGACGCAGGCCTTCTTCCAGGCACGGCCAGCCGCTTCCCTGCTCTCCTGCGACGCCCCCGCATCCCTTTGTACGTGGTGCGGCTACTGCTAGTGTCTCGTACGCCAACCACCGCAGGCCAGCGGAACGCGACTCCGTGTTCGGAGCCGACGGGCAGGCACATTGGACACGCCGGTGGAGCAACGTCAAAGTAACAAGCAAGGACGAGTGCACGCGCAACTCCGCGAAGCATGCGCCGCAATAGATCCCGGGCCCTCTCGCGCGCGGTACCTCGAGTGCCTGGGTGTGCTGCCGTGATCTGTGGAGCACGTCTGCTTCGCGAGAGGCTGATCCACGGCCACAGACGTGCCCCGCGCGTGCTGCGCCCGCCGAGCACGCCGTCGCGGACGCCCAGTGAGGACTATAAGAGGCCCGTGGGGCAGGCCTTTGTTCTGGCATCCCAACCTACCTACTCCAACTGCATCCCAGCACATGTCAGCGCAGCGAGCTCGACCTCTCCTGCAGCCATGGACAGGCGGCGAAGCTGCCCGTCGCAGGTGCAGCCCTCGACTTGGTCCTGCAGCACCACAACCCGGCCTGGCCAGCAGCCCCCGCAAGTATGCGGGCGGTGCGCCGTCCGCGTCGTGGCGGCCGCAAGGATCAGCGTCGATGGCTGCCTCTGCGGCTCTTCCACCGCGACTCTCGGCGGCGCTGGACGGGGCGTGTTCAACGAGTTCATGCGGTGCGTGTCATGTGACGTCTACGTTCGCGGCGATGCTGACATGGGCTGCCCTCAGCATTGCAAGGCTATTCTTACCGTCGGCATCCGCGCTGCTTCGACTTCTCGGAGCTATAGACTGAACGAGCTGCCGGTTCCCACTCGAGGAAGAGAGAAGCTGTGCCGCGTCCTTGTACCCATGTGCCTCGCCATAGAATATGCCATCAGATATCATCTACACCCATCTCATGACGGTCGACTTGTAATCCACCCCCATACGCCAGCAGCGAGAGCCGGGGCCCACAGCATTCTCGTCTACGTTGTCGTCGTACGTCCAAGCAAAGATCGAGTTGGCAATGCTACGCTACGATGCTACGATCTGCGCCGACTGCTTTGACCGCTGCGCCAGAAGGGTCAGTCCGTTCGAGCAGAGTACGTCGGAGGTGCATCAGGAATGTCGATGTGCAGTCTCTCTGGTCTCCCGTGTCGACCCTCCCCTCCACCATACGCAACCAAGCCGCGCGCAAGCTCTACTGTACCCCCGCCATCGGAGTCCAACTCATCGAGCAGCGACTGAATCCCCGGTCTCTCGCCACGCTCCGTGTTCACCGACCCTGCCTGCGCCGCCGTGCGCTCGTATGGCAGGACCTCGCTTGAGTACGACGACTCGGGCCGCGGGCTCAGGATATCAGCAGACGTTACCGAGCGTGTGTGTGCCGAGAACTTCGTATCGAGCGTCGCCGGCGCGGACGTCCGGTGGATCGTGGCTGCGAACGAAAGTGATGAACACCTCGTACAAGACATCAGCTCGCTCCCAGGCGACGTACTCGACTGCGTGTACGGCACGCTCGCCTGGTCGATGCGCGCCTCGAGCCCTGCGAGCCGCCGGCGCTGCCAGTACAGCCCGGCCGCGAGCAGCGTGATGAGCACGACACAGGGCACGAGCACCGCGGGCAGGATGATGTGCAGGTTGCTCGCTTTTGCGCCTGCCGAGGGCTGCGCCGCGCCCGCGCCCGAGGAGCCTCCCGCCGGAGATCCGCCGCCTGTACTCGGCGCAGCAGAGCCGTTGGAGGGAACGTACGTGAGGTAGTCGAAGCAGAACGTCGTCCACGGCAGGCCGATCGTCGCGTGCGGGACGGTGACGACGAGCGTGTGCTGGCCTGCGGGGACGTCCGGCGACTGGTAGAAGAGCCGGCGCGCGAGGTACTCGCTCCCGTTTGCGTTCGTGTAAGTCGCGGGCGCAGCGGTATCGAGGGTGTATGTCGACGCTGCGGTATTGTTCGGCAGGATGCACCCGAAAACGGAGACGGATGTCCCTTCGCGCTGGGTCAAACGGGGCAGACGCAGAGGGCGGAATACGCACCGTTGAAGGTGAACTCGAACTGGGAGTTTGGGTTCCCAGAGTACGCTGTCGTGCTGCGACCACAGTCAGTATTTCCGCTGAGCTGCGAAGGAGGACTCACGAGTTGTAATCGGGAGTGGTTGTGTTCTGGTAGTACCACCCCGTCAGATAATCGATCTCAGGGCTAGTGTCGTCGACAGTGACCGCCTGCATCGTGGCCGTCGGTGAACAAGAGATAGTACGTCGCTGCAGGAACCTAATTGCGCGTACGCCTCCCACTTTCGGCCCATCCTTACCATGAGAGTATCAGCCAGTCGGAACGCAACGCTGAGCATGTCCGTGATGTCCCCGGACCGCATCGCGGAGTGACAGATGCATGGCCTGAGTCTCACAGTCACTGTTTGCAATGATTAATATGTGCGAGGGATCAGCGATGCAGTTCCTGGACTCGCCATCCGTCCGGAGGGAACGTGCCAGGAACCAAACGATACAAGAAAGTCCGTTGCTACAGACGTCTCTCGCACTCGTTTCCGCTCGAGGGCGGGCCATCTTGGCCGTCTGGAAGATGTTGGCGGCGCAGGAGATGGCGACTCTCGCCGATGTGTGTTGTCCAGCACTGGTCATTAGGACGCGAATGATACAGCGTAAGGTATTGCCATCCCCGTCCGCCTGGCATCAGAATGCGTGTGAAGGAGCAGAGATACCGTACTCCATCAATTCCCCTCGGCCGAATATATCGGAGGCGCATCACGGCTGGGAGCCTCCGCCAGCGATTGTGGCTCTCCTTTCCCATGTGCTGTCTGGGCAAGGGGTACCTCGGAGATGGCACTGCCCCTCGCGCCAACCGTGGCGAGTAGCGATGGTATGACAGGCAGCCGGTTTCTACTGGCGACCGCAGACCCATCATGCGCCGTGCGTTGGTACAGCTGAATGTCGGTGGAGTACGTCGAGTTTGGCCGCGGACTGCACATGCTGAAGTGTAGCGACTCCGTGTCTGTCCCAACCTCATTATCGACGGTGGTGCGCGAGGGGAAACGGTGCAGAAGACCTGGAGATAGATGGCCAGCATCAGAATGTGGCAGTCTGAAAGCATACTAGGAGTACTTACTCGTCTGCATGTACGGCGTGCTCGACTGCTCGATCTTGTCTTCGAGCCCCTTGAACCGCCTGCGCTGGTACCACCACGCTGCGCAAAGCAGCGCTAGCACAACCACGCATGGCACCAGCACCGCTGGAAGGATGATTTTGAAGGTGTCCGGTGTCGGATGTGATCCACTCGGCTGCGGCGCTGCTTGTCCTGCGGACAAGCTGGAAGGTGTGCCCGGGCCAGCGGTCAAAGGTATGCTTGGAAGCATTTCTAGGGGAGAGCTCGACGAGAGACTGAGCTGCGAAGACGACACTGGCGATGCCGAGGGCGATGTCGAGGTCCCTAAAGATGGTACGGCTCCCGCTGACTTCGTCGCATAACCAGGCGAGTCACTCGACGGCGGGGTTATCGGCGTTGTGCTCAAAGGAGGATGCAAGGACGAACTCGACGGAGGAAGCACAGGTCCTTTCGTCGCCGGGGTCTCGCTTGCACTGGAAGACGGCTCCGCACCAGCCGGTGCGGCAGGTTCTGCCCCACCGGACGGGGTGTACGCCAGATAATCGAAGCAAAACGTTGTCCAAGGCAGGCCTATCGTGGCGTCCGGGACCGTAACGATGAGCGTGTGCTCGGCATCTGGGAGGGTCGGCGACTGGAAGAAGAGCTGACGCGCCAGGTATTCTGTGCCGAGCGTGTTCGTGTACGTCGCAGGTTGCGTGTTGGCATCGAGCGTGTACGTCGAAAGCGCGGTATTGTTGGAGAGGACACAACCGAAGACCGAGACGGATGTGCCTGGGCGTGTGGTCGGCTTGGTGCGCAGGGACTCGGAGCGGAGAGCACGTACCCGTGAAGACAAACTTGAACTCGGAGTTCGGGTTCCCAGAGTACGCCGTCGTGCTAGAGGCTTGGTGAATAACGTTGGCGGTGGAGTCTCGGGACGTGGCTCACGAGTTGTAATCCGCGGTGTTGGTCGTTTGGTAGTACCAACCCGTCAGGTAGTCGATCTCGGGGCTGGTATCGTCGACAATGACGGCCTGCATAGCGATGAGCAATCGAGCGACGAAGAGCTGCGCGTGAATACGGACGGGGGTGCGGCCTTCTATCTGCTCATATAATCTGCCCCGCCACTATCTCCTGAGCATCTGCCAGCAGGACCACCATGGAAGTGCAACACCTCGATGGCGCCGACAGCAGATACAGGGGCGATGCCTCTCGTCGTGAAGCTTGGAGAGCGATTGCATACGAGAGATTGGCAGATCCAATGCGGTACCTCGAACCTTACGCCCTTTTTGAACGTCCGCGGAGGGATACTTGCTTTGAGCCTTGCTACATAGCACGTTCCAACTTCTCTATACCGGTGATGAGAGGAGCCTGTATGATGGAAATGTGAGCTGTGAAGGCAGAAGACGTTCGGGGCTGCTTCACAAGGTGCGCACCCACTTCCATTACTGAACGCCGGCGACCCAAAGCCGTACAAGATGAGAAGATCTGTCGCAAAGTTGGGTGACGACGCTTTGCACTTTGGACCCTTGCCTGCATCCGACGTCAGAAGGTGCGCCACAGGGACAGATGGACAGACACCGGTCGGCGATTGCAACTCGTCGAGACATCAAGAAGAGCAATCTCGTCGAGTACCTCGTTGGCGCCCTCGAACGACCAACCTCATTCCACCTAGGGCGTCGAAAGACATAGATCAGTCAAGTATCACGCAGTGGGGAGGCAAACATACCGTTCAACGTTCAACGCCAGCTTCCACACGCCACCCATACCCACACAGCCCCATAGTCCATCGGCACACCAACATCAGGACTTCGTGCGACATTCCAATCGCCCTTCGGCACGTTCAATTGCTAGAATTCTAATGTAGAATACAACCCCAGATACTAGTCCGGAATACTAAACAGGAGCATATAGGGAGGAAAGGGGAGGACGAGGTACGAGCGACTCGGGGAGAGACGATGGAAATTCAGGAAAGGAACGGACAGAATGTACGGTAGTGATGGTGAAGACACGACAAGGTAGACCGCGCACGGCTGCTCGGGGTAGCGCGGCTGGTAGCGCGAAGGCGCGCGGGAACGGCAGGGGGCACACCGGCGGCGAGCGGCGGGCGACGGGGAAGGAAGCGCAGCAACGGCGGACAAGGGTGGCGGACGACCAGGACCAGGGGCATAGTCAGCAGATATAATATAAGGGTGTGTGAAGGCGCCAGCGGGCGACGGGAACGTGTGCGTGTGCAGTGTGCAGAGGAAGGAGCAGAACGACGTTGCCGGCGCCGGCGCCGAGCTCCGCAGAGTTGGAGGAGGGTGGGAAGGCAAGTGTTGTCGGGACGCCGTCGGCGGGGCGTGTGTGCGCGCCCGGGCGTGACTTGCGATCGCCGAAGAGGTCGTGCGTCGGTGATCGCGGGTTACTCGACGGTGCTCCTATGGGTCGACCGGCCGGTTCGGGCGCGTCGGTATAGATAGCGGGGCGCAGACGGTGGCGCAAGTCGTTTAGATACGTCAGAGGGGGGTGAAAATGTGACGACAGCGAGGACAAGAGTGTATGGTACCGGTGCGAGATGTGTGAGATGGTCGATAGTTGCAGCATACAAACAAGAGAAAATCTGACCGAGCGTTAGTGTCATTGCACCTATCGAGGTGACCAAGTCGACGCACCCGATGAAGAGTCCCCTAAAACAAGCGTAGACTTCAAGCCGTGGCTATAATATCCCTGAATCCTTCAACGCGTTTTGTAGTATTGTCTCCTTCACCGCCGCGAAGACGAGACGGATATTACTGGTGTCCGTCGCCTGAGTCAGGCTGCAGAACCGTTGGTCAGCGACGATGATCGCGAACCCGACGGGAGCGCCACGTACTGAGGATAAACGCTTAGCCGCGCTCGGTTCGCCTGCATGAACCGCCAGAGGATGTACTTCGCGGCCTTGTTGATGTCGGCGCCACCGGTGTACTCCGGGAAATACCTCTCGAGCGGGACCTGTAAAGACACGTGAATATATGCGGAGCGTGCGCAGCTGTGCGACGCACCTTCGGCAGCTTGTTCTTGAAGACGTCAATCTTGTTAAGGAACAAGATTATGGATGTTCGCAGGAACCACCGTGAGTTGATCACGGAGTCGAAGAGTACGAGGGACTCCGCCATGCGATTCTGCGAGAATGAGTGCCGTGCGTCACAATCAGCAGCGAATGAGACATACCTGATTCCGCGCCTCGAGCAGTACCTGATCGTACTCCGATAGCGCGGTGCAGAAGATGATCGACGTCACGCTCTCGAAGCAGTGTATCCACTTCTTCCGCTCTGACCGCTGCCCACCGACGTCGAACATGTGTATTCTGCGTGGAGTGTTAGTTGTATGCGCATAAAACATGGCAGGTGACGCACGATAGAGGGCCTAGACTGAACCGCGTTTCGGTGATACCGGTACTTTTCGCTCGACACCGTAGCACGTCGGTCTCGGTCGGAACGTAATCGGGCGTGCCTATTCGTTGTGCTTCCGTGAAGAAGCTGTAAAGAAAGGCTGTTAGTAAGATCCTTGCATCGCTCGCCGAGCACTTACTAAGAGGCGCTATCCATGAGATAGAACTCGCTACTGTGATCCATAATCTTCGATATTATGGGATCTTTCCACAGCTCGTGGATAGCATACGCCATGTCTTCCGAGAAGTAGAAGCCTGGTGACGGTACCACCTCGTAGTCCATGATACGGTCGGCGTTTGCCTGGAACAGTCGTCAGTGAGGTCACGATGGAGTGGCTTGAGGAGACGCACCCGGTTCGTTGGTTCCACACAATCAACGCCAATCTTGCGCATGGCAAGCAGGATGTGATGCGCTGACTCGAGGAGGTTCTTGTAAATCGTCGTTCGGAACGTAAGGAGTTCTTCGCGAGTGTAGCCATTCTGATGGATAATCTTCATCTGCTTGACAATGGTCGACTTCCCTGACTCGCCGGATCCTAGCAAAGCTATTAGCAAACGGCTCGAAAGGCCAACCAAAGCAGAGGGGAGCGCGCATTCGCCGACAGGTTCGAGGCAAGCATCGGCCCGCCGTACGCCTTCCGAGAGCATACCAATTCCCCTCGTTCCATCAGATATAAGGGTAACGCGACCGCTGCCGCGCGCCGACGCTGATGGATCCGACAACGGATCCCACACCAACTGGGCTCGCATAACAAGCACCGTTCACACCAAGGTCTGCGACGGCATGCAGAATGCCGTCGCACGTCGTGCCTGGCGAAGCGCGCTTCGAGAAGTCGCGCCACCTCTGGGACTTCGACGCCGGTGTGAACGGTGACTGGCATGGACGGCCCAGGCAGGTTGATCCTTTTGGCGGTACACGATGCACATGATGCGTCTGTGAGAGCATCTGCCCCTCGCGATACGGAGGAACTCTGGCGCTGCACCGAGGCCCCCGCCTCGCAGAGCCCGGCAATCACGCCCGCCCCGCGGTCGCCGATGCAGTGACCTGCAGCTGCGCTCGAGCGAGCACGAGAAGGCGCGAGCTGTGGCGAGCGTGGCCGGGGCGGTACCGGTGACTTCATTGATGCGGTCGCCGCGGGTCCAGCCCTGGATGCGCTGCAGCTCCCCTGCGCACGGTCCCAGGGCGCGCAGAACGGGAGCGGGCGACTCACCGAGCAGCAGGATCTTACACTCCTTCTTGAACTTCCGCGAGTCCTCCTCTATCTGCTTGTCGATCTCCTGCGAGCGTGCCGCGGCCTCGCGGTCGACAGTCGAGACACAGTTCCCCATGGCGGCGCGGCGGGCGGACCGTCCACAGTGGCGGTGGCGGGAGGAGGGGGCGGGTGTGCCAGCGGGCGGGCGAAACGGGTGGGCAGGGCGTGCGCGGGGAGAGCACGCGTGGGTCGCAGGGCGGCGGCGGTGTCGTCAGAACGAGTGAGAGCACAGCCGGGGGCGTTCGTGAGGGTTCGTGCTCGTCGTCGGCGTCGTGTCCCCCGTGTGAAGCAGTGGCACGGCGGTCGGTGCGGTCGTGGTCGGCACTGAACGGGTGGGACGGTGCCCGCGGGGAGGAGGAAGATGGAGCGGGAGATGGAGGAGAACAAGGGACGGGCCTCTGCGAAGACGGCGAGAGCGCAGGCCGCGTGACGGTCACACTTGGCGATATAGTGCGTCACGTCACGACCTCTCTGGGCCGGCGGCAGCGGCGACGTCGGCAGCAGGCGCCCGCACATATTTGGTTCCGCGACGTTGTGCGACGCCCGCCAGCCCGCGCCACGACGCCACCCGACGCTCGCCCACCACCGCCGGCGGCACAGCGACGAGCATCGCTGGCCCGTGCACCACAGCGGCGACCACGCTGCGTCGCGCGGCGCCCCCGACAACCGGATGGCGGTATCCATATGTGCAACTGATTGACTGCCGCGGCACGCTCGTGAGCCAAAGTCATCTATCCAAATAAGGCCGCACCCTCCCCTAACCTCCCACCACCCGCTACCAGCCACCGACGACCCTGCGCGCGGCTCCATGAGTTGTGCACCAGAAGACATGGTGCTGGAGAAGCCTGCATGGAGCTGAAGAAGACACCAACCCGCCGTGGGTCTCTTCTAGCCAGGATCCAGCAGCGACCCAGCCTCGGGACACTCCCGCCTCGCAGGGTATCCTCCGCTGCTAACGCCACGCCCACAAATTGCACAGCGGAAGCGAAAGCAAGCCTGACGTGCGCACGCCCTGCGCAGGAGCCGACGCCAGCGCAGGACAGCTCCCTGCACGTCCCCGAGCCATCCCCGGCCGCTCGTGCGTCGCGCAAAGCGCGGCCGGGCACCATAGCCTGCCCGACCCTGCGGAGCTGTCACTGCGAGACGTGCACAGCGCGCCACGCGGCCCCGACGTGCGTAATTTCCGTGCGCCGCTCGGGGGCAAGTGCGCCTCGCTGGCGGGTGGGAGCACGGGAAAGCGTCCGTCGATACCTCGGCGAAACCCCGATAATCATGGACTTGCCTTTCCTGGCCGCGATCTGTCTAAGTACCTGCGCGATTGCCCAGTCGTCGAGATTGCATTAATTCGAGCTGTTCGCCTTTTCGACATGACATCGTGACCTCTGCGAAAGATGTCTGACAGGAACAAAGAGGCAGGTATGTCGACGAATGAGCTCTACCCCACAAATGAGTGCAGGGAGGCTTTCCGCGCCCAGCCGTACGTGGACTCACGACGACGTCTCGCATCGAAACAAAACGGAGGGTATATTGCACACGAATACTACGACAAAACGCAGCAGGAAAGGGGTGATCACAGGGTGCGGGTGTGCAAAAAGGGAGGGGAGGGGACGAGGATACGCCAAAATCAAGGCTACAACAACAAAAGGCACAAAAGACACAAAACAAGCCGCTAGTCAAAACAACAGCGCACAGTGGCGGCGCCAGGCATAAGGCCACGCGCGCGCCCAGGCGTGACGGAGGAGATAGATACAGGCGCGTCGCTGGCCACGGAAACTAAGAAACCGGAACGCCGACGAACGCGAGTCGCGAGCGCACCACCAATAAATAGAACTCGCTAGCACCCTCAGAACGCGAGTGCGGCGAGGAGCGCAGCGGCCGCGATGCCGACGAGGCCGCGCGGCGCGTCGTGGACCGCCGCGTTCGCGGTGTTGCTCGGCGTGACCGTCGGCACTGGCGCCGTGACGCTCGGGAGGTCGTTCGGCGCGAAGCTCGTCGGGTTGCTGAGCGTCGCGGGCGGGACGGTGATCCCGCCAGCCGGGCGGCTGCCCGACACGCCCGCGGACGCGCTGGTCGTCGCGGAGCTGGAGGGCGCGCTCTGCGTGGAGCTCACAACGGGCGCAGTGACGCTGGTGCTGCTGCTAGCGCCGGCGGCTGTGGGTGTGGAGGACGCCGCAGGGCTAGAAGGCGAGGCGGACGGGGAGCTCGACTGCTTGGCGGAGCCGGACGGGGAGCTCGAGCCCGAAGGCGAAGAGGACTGCGTGGTGGCTGAGCCCGAGGTGATCGTGGTACTCGCGATGACGCTCGACGCGGCGGCGCTCGAGGACGCTGCGCTGAGAGTCAGTGCAACCCCAACCGAGACGAGGAGAGCTTGACGTACCGGACGAGCTCGCAGCTACGGCGGCCGAGGTTGTGGACTCAGCAGGCGGGGCGCTGGCGCTGGAGGACGCGTTTGCAGCAGCAACGTCGTCCAGCTGGCGCGCGACGCGGACCTGAGCCGGAGAAGCTGTAGGCGTGATGAGAATTCGTAGCCAGAAGCGCATAGATGAACGGCGCCCCGAACGGCGCTGACCGTTCGTGGCGCCGCCACTCCCAAGGCCCCGCGTTCGAGCCGGTGCCTGCGACCAGCTCTAGGCAGGCCGGGCCTGTTCGACCGCCAGCAGCGCGCGAGCTGCGCACAAGACCGTAAAACCCGTGCGTATAGAGGCGATGGGTGGCGATACGGTGATGTAATGGCTCGCAGCTGCACTCTACATTTACTGACGGTGCATCACTGGCAAGCAGGACGCGCATATATCGGCCATAAAGGCTGCCCCATGGCATGAATGCTTGTCTTCTGCATGTGCCATCGGCTCGAAAGCCAGCACTCGGCGGGTAACCGAGTGTGGCGAAACGGAGTCTTCCGCGCATAGAAGGCGTTGGGGTGGGCACGAGACTGGGGAAAGGAACTCACCGGCGGCAGAGCAAGCTTCGTTGAAGAAGGCGGCACCGGCAGCGATGTCGCCCGCGTCGCACGAGGCCTGAATACACTCTGTGAACGCAGCGCGGAATGCCGAGCTTGCACAGATGCAGTCGAGATCTCTGCAACGTGACAATCAGTTTTCCCCCCTCCAGACACGACACCAAACACGATGGCGGAAATGCCAGTGTCAGGGGCAAAATGGGCACTCACAAGCCGAAGCAGGCCGTGTTTGGGGCGGCGCTCGCGACGCAGCTATTCACGCACGTCGGCACGGAGCTGGCGACAGGCTTTGCGCCAGAAAGCGCGACGGCGCAGGCGAGGAGGGCAACCAACAGCTTGTTGAACATCTTGAAGTGGTAAAGTTTGACGGTCCGGCTGGGATCTGTCGACAGAGCGATGGGTTTTGCTGTTAATCGAGAGCTCGAGAGCCGAACGGGGCAAGAGGAAACGACAGTGGGCCTCGGAGGAGGGGAGGGGAAAAGAGCGTGGTGGTCGAGAGCAAGAAGCTAAAAGACGCGGGGTGCGGGGTGCGCTCGCCGGGGGCCTGCTGATGGGCGTGCGTGACCGGGTGGGGGCGCGTTCGAGAAGCGCGGTCGAGCGTGCAGGCTGGAGAAGGCGAGCGAGCGGGCACCGGACTCGTCGAGATGCAAAAAGGCGGCACACGCAACCGTGCGACTCCCTCGCTATATACGCCGCCGCGTCCCGTGACCCGCCCGCTCCCCTCCGCCCAAGACGCGGCGAGCCCTCCCCGCGCCCAACAGCTGCACCGACAACACGCCATCGCCCCATCTCCCCACCGTCACCTTGGCACCGCGACCCTCTGCGCACGCGGCACGCGCTGCTGGCCGCGGCGCGCAGGATCCCCACCCGAGACGCGTGCGGACGGCGGCCCGAGCACACATCGCGAGACGCACCCTCGGAGGAACCGTGCTCGGAACGAGAAGTCTCTTGCAATGCGGCCGGGCGGTCACTTGACCAGGAGTCGCGTGCAGAGTGCTGCTCGTCGGGACATGTGCTCGCGCGGGCGGCGCCAGCGCATGTGGACGTGGCTCCCGCTTCGCGCTCGCCATGCTCTGCGGGAGCATGGCCAAAGCGAAGCGGGTCCTCGGCGGGTGCTTTGACGGAGCCCAGGATGGTCTCCGAGACGGGGTGACCAGGCCTGGCGGCGGCATGCGCGGTCGAGCGAGACCGCCGTTGGCGGCGAGCTCCAGATGAGCGGGCAGCGGTGAGCGTACAAAGTCTCCGTCTCCGCTGTTGAAACGTTGACGGTGTAGGATGTGGTTCGTGCTCAACGCGAGGGCAGCACGACGCCAGCACGACGCACAGCCGTGCCTGGGCACTCCACTCGGCTACGCCCACAAGCGGCGGTGAAACACTTCACGCTCGCGGTCCCGTGCCACCAAGTCGCGTCGTCCGTCACCTCGCGCCGTTCTCGCAAGGTCAACTTCAGACCATATTCTTGTACAGTACTCTCAGACGAGCAGCAATAAAATATACCCTTCTCACCTGGACATTACGTTCATAGCACCGGCACAAATTGCAGGGCCTACAGGACGAAGACTCCGAACTAGAACGCTGTGAAAGCGGTCCCGCTGAAGAGGAGGCAGAGGGGGCCGTCTACGAGTTCCTTAATCTTCGGAGGGCTATAAAGCCCGCCGTGACTGCTAGCTTCGCGAACAAAGTGCACCATGTACAAGGCAGCTCCCTCGCTAGAAGAGGCTCGCGTCAAGTAGACTTTGACAGGCGTAGCCAGCTGCTACAGCTCGGGCGAGCAGGCGCTGAGCTCGACCAGAGACCGTAGGGAAACTAGTACCGTCGACCACAGAGAGAGCTGGTGAAGAAATTCTATGACGCGTTTGGTTGTCTAAGCTCAGACGTCGCGCGATGCGCCCTGCGCGCGGTGAAACACTTCGCGCTCGACGCGATCCCGTGCTGCAGCACCGCGTCGCGCGACCGCAGCTTGTGCCGCTCTGCCCGCTCTACCTGAGACGTGTGCATGCTGCAAGAGGAGGCAAGCGTACGGACGACGGAGTCGAGGAGACCGTGGACGCGGTCGTGGTCTACCTTCGTGCAGCTCGCCGTGAAGAAATTGGCGGGGACGGTACGCCGGATGCGATGCAGAACGTCGAGACGAGCGAAAGCCTGAGTACGAGCGCGGATGGCCTTGTCTCAGACTTACATCGACGAGGCCCAGATGTATCACGCGTCCTAAACATGTATGAAGGTATGGGGATTACAACAGAGTCCAAAGGGTAGGGTAGGGTACATGTCAAGCGACCTCGTCGTGTACCCAGAGGCAGCGAGCGGAGGACTACGTTTCGCAGGCAGGGTCCATGTATGCATCAAGTATCCGTAGAAGATGTCCGCAGAAATAAAAGTGTTTCGTCGATCGAGCGCCGCACAGCACGGCGTTTAGAGAACAAGGCCCGCGCCAGCGACGACGCCGACGAGCGCCGCGCCCACACCCGCGACGGTGTTCCAGTTGACGGCGACCGCGCCCGCTGCGTTACCGGTGTTGCTGGCGCCGCCGGTGTTGCTCGTCGACGAGCCGCCGCTGGTGCTGCTGCCGCTGGGGCCAGTCGCGGACGAAAGCGCGCTCGAGAGGCTGCTGCGCGCGCTGGACGCCTCGCTCGAGAGCGACGAGGCCGCGGAGGATGCCGCGCTCGACAGGCTCGACGCGTCGCTCGACGCCGCGGAGGTCGCGGACGACGCGGCGCTGCCGCCAGACGACGTCGCGCTGGAGGCACCGGAGGAGCCAGAGGAGGCTGTGTGACGGAGCTGTCAGTTGGGGCGCTTCATGCGCGACGGCGGCGACACGTACCGCTAACGGAGGCGCACTCTTCGCTCTGCAGCGCGAGCGCGGCCTGCTGGTCGGCGGACGAGCAGGTGGACGTGAGGCACGACGTCGCCGCGGACAGGAAGTTGGCGTTCGTGCACACACACGAGAGGTCGGTGCTACGAAAGCCGGGTTCAGCGGCTGACGAGCGATACTGGCAGACGGGGGTACTCACAAGCTGGAGCAGCCCGCAGAGGACGCGGCCTGCGTGATGCATCCGAGAACGCACGCGCTGATGGAGGGAGTCGCGGACGGAGCCTGGGCGTGGACCGCGACGGCGGCGGCGGCGAGGACAGCGAGGGTCTTCATGTTGAACATCGTGGGGAGTGCGGTGGGGGCTGTACGCGAACGAGGGTCGTCGTGGAAGTGAGGCGAACAGGTCACTCTGCCCGTGTCCTCCAGGGTTTATATACGCCGGGCGGCGATCGCCCCAGGCGCCTGACGGGGAGCACACGAGGGACGAGGGTGACGTCGCGGACGGAGCGCGTTTACCTCATTTGGTGCACGACCCCAGAACGGGAGCGATCGAGCACGCGGATGGCTCCGGTCGTGCTGGCGCGTCCCTACCCCGCCGTTGCCTGTGGCGGTCCCGGGTGCCTTGCCAGGTCTCGCCCTGAGTCGGCCCAAAGCCCCTGAGGCCGGGGGTTCAAGCCGTGCGACGACTGCGACGACGAAGCCAACAGCGAGAGCTGGCGAGCGGCGTGAGGTGGGAAGAGTCCGCGACGGCTGCTGTATGATGCGCTAGCACGAACAGTCGGGGTCAGCTGCCTCCCAACACCATCTGCAGCGACGGTTCCAGAAGTCAAAAGTTAATTGAGCGCGAACGAAGGTAAACACAGCCATCATGATGTTCTGTCTTCGCTCCGTTCTGTGCCATCGTGCGCCCCAGATGGAGGTGGTGTTCGTGCTCGGCGGAACCTGATCGCGGAGGGCATCGTTTGCAAAGCCGGTCTGCAAACACGTTCTCAGCAGCCAAAGCGCGTGATAACATACCGAGGGCAGTACACTCGGGCGGAATGTGTTCATGTTCATTTGGTCGAGGGCGGTATGACAGGGAAGATCCGCGTACAGGGACAGTGGCACGTAATAATAGCGTCCTGGCAACGGACGTGCAGTCTAGATTCGAATCCCCAAGAGTTTCGTACGGGGTCTGCGAAGGCGGCTCGGGCTTGCAATCGAGTTGTCCCCTCGAGCGGCACCGATGGATTTGACATCCACGGAGGCCCATTCTGGGAACGACTGCGCGAGAAGGCCAGGGGCAGACAAGCCAGGTTGAGGCGCAAAGAGGTTGGGGTAGCACGCGACCACTGGAAGGCGGCTGGTACAGAAGAAGGTCGCGCAGGAGTTAGCAGAGGGCGGCTGCGGCAACGAACACTGTAGTTGGACGAATGCGAAGCAGATCAGCGCACGGCAACAAGTTTCACGGTTTATAAAGCCCGAGCGACCGTACGGATGCTGCACGCAGACAGTCAAGGATGGTGGACGAAGCGGGCCAGACACAGCCGACGGGCGGCCATGGGAGAAGTGGGACTGCGCATATCCTAGGTGCTGGAAGAAGAGTCGAGGAGATAGCGCATTCGCAAGACTGCAAGGAGGGAGATGGGAAACAAAATGAAGGCGGATGGGCTCACGAAGAGAGAACGCTCCCGAGTCAACCTCGTCCTCCTGCACTTGCCCTGAGTACGGCCATCCAAACCGAGTCGGACCGTAGCGGGCCTCGCATATACGCTGGTTTGAACGAAACCCTTTTTGCAAGATTGAGCAAGATACTCAACACGGCGTGGTCGAGATAGACAACGACGAGCGTAGCGGCGTGGAAGACAGTCGGCGGTCGACGATGGTCGAGCAGGAAGAGGATGAGGAGAGCGCTCAGCTGACTAAGTTGCGCTTACACCGCGTAAGCTGACGCAAACGTCTCGAGTCCAGACTCTTCCGTCCTCGACGTCGTCTCGCTCGTCTTTCTCTTCCACCACCACTCACCTCGGCCTCAGACTCTTTCGAATTCGCGGCCTTCTTGTATCACTACCGATCCTGTACTCATACGACTGCTACATCCTCTTCGGCTAGAGTCTCCTGACACCCAAACGCGTACACCCACCACTAATTATCAGCACACGATGGACTTCCCGCTCTTCGGCGACACTCCGGGCAAGCGGCGGCGCGAGATCAACCTCGGCGGGCTCACGACGACAACGACGCAGACCTCGCTTCTCCAGGACGCGAAGGCGCGCCGCATGCAACGCAACGACCTCCGCCGCCGCCAGGAGTGCGCCACGCGTATACAGAGCTGGTGGCGCGGCCGCAAGCACGCGCAGCGCGTCCGCGCCGAGCTCAGACGCACCTTCGACCAGAATGTCACGAATATCACCGGCCTTCGCTGTCTCGTCCTCATAGGCAAGGACGAGGCCCTCCTGGGGCGATGGGCGGATGCGATGCTTGCGGATAACGCAGGTGAGTCGCGTGTACGCGCGTCGTTCCTCGCAGAAGGCTCATAGGACACATAGCACATCTGTTTGAAGCCGCTTCGGATCCTACGTGGACAATCTCCCTGCGAAAAGTCTCGGTACTCTTGCTGCAAGGCGTGTCAGACAGTCCTTTGTATGCACTTTCCCTATCTGCCTGCTTCTCCTCTCTGATCGTAGCTCCCAGAGCCTCAAGTGCAAGCTCACAGCTGAAGATTATCGAAGGCCTCCTATCACCACAATCGTCGTCGAAGCTTTCGAGCGCGCAACTAGAGCTTCTTTCGCATCTCCTGAACAACGGTTATCATGCGCTACTCGGTCGTGCACTATCCCACATTGTACGTCTTTCTGCCACACAATGCGAACGTAGCTGACGGTATTGTAGCCCGTGCAATCCAAGTCAGCACCAAGCCTCCCAACGCTGGTTTCACTGTCAGTCCTGCCCTTCACGCTTCTCGACCCCGCATCGCCGCAGTACGCAGAAGCCCTCGTGTACTTCTTCGCCGGCATCCTGACCGTGCCGCTCCTCCCGAACCGCCTCCCACTGCCTTCTCTCACCTTCCTCGCGCCGCGCGTTCCACTGCAGCACCTCACCTCCGATCTCGTCCCGCACATCCTCGCGCAGCTGCCTTCCGACGACGCGCGCGTGAACCTGATCGCGAACCTCGCCGCGTTTGTTCCGCCGCGCTACAACGCGCTGCCTGCGCCCGCACTCGCCGCGTACCTACGCCTCACTGCAGCTACTATGATGGCGCTCCCCATCCACGCGCTCGAGCCGCCCGCGCGCAACGACCCGCAGACGAACGGCTGGGCTGCGGACGACGACTCGGACGAAGACGAAGCGCAGACACGCGTCGAGGTCGTCAGCACGTTCACCGCGCCTCCGCGCGCGCTGCCCATTCTCGATGGCAAGACACGCACGCGCCTGCAGACGCTACCGTCCCCCGCGCATCTGAACGCGGTCGTTTCGGCCGCATACAAGCACACAAGCAACGCAACGAAGGAGGCTCTGGTCTCCTGGCTGCAGGCCCTATCGACGATCTGGCCGAGCCGCAGGGACAGGATCGCAGGCGCGGTCGTAGCGTGGAGCGGAGGCGGGTTGGTACGCGAGGTGTACAGAGGCTACGTGCGGCGCAATCCATTCGGGACCGCGGAGAACGTTTCCGTGCTCACAGGTACGTCGTCGAATCGGTCGCACGTCGTGCCCCGTGCTGACTAGCCCCAAGACCCGGCGCACGCAGCGCACTGGCCGCCGCTCCTCTTCCTCGTCGACCTCTACAACCAAGCCCTGCTCACGATGGGCGACGACGAGTTCTTCTCGTCCTCGCCCACGGTGCTCTCCTCCGCCGCACTCGCCGCGAACAGCGCAACCACAACGACGACCGCGCGCAACCCGCTCACGCTGGACGAGATCACGTCGTTCAGCCGGCAACTCCTCAACATCGTCTTTTTGCTCTACTGGCGCGAAGACCAGAACGTCGACACCACCGTCCCCGGCATCCCGAACTTGACCCTGGAGAACGCGAGGGAACGCATGACGAAGCTCTTGCAGGCGATCCACGCCCGAGAGTAAGCTCTTCGTTCGTCTGGTCTTCGGTGCCCGGGAGCTAATACTGGCCTCTACAGCTCGCGAAGGCCGTTCACTCCGCCAGACCACTGGCTGATGACCTCGCAAGTCGATATCGGCCCCTTCGTCGACGCCGCCATGTATGCACCCTCATTCTCGAGCAACGTATCACGCACTGACTGTCCTTCAGCTACGAAGAATCCCAAATGTCGCAAGACGACGGCTCGGGCGCGCCCGCGCGGCACCTCAGCAAGCGGCAGATCGCGCTGCTCTCGCCGCGCCTGGGCGTGCTCAACAACATCCCCTTCGCGATCCCCTTCGACGTGCGCGTCAGCATCATGCGGCGCTTCGTGCACAACGACGCCGCCGCGCGGGGGTACAACCTGCACTCGCGCCACGGGGGCTTCGCTGCACCCGTCCGCATCACTGTGCGCCGCGGCAGCATCGCGCAGGATGGCTTCAACCGCCTCGGCGACGTCGACCTCAAGGGTCCGATCGCAATCACGTTTATCGACCAGTTCGGTCAAGAGGAGTAAGTATATGCGTCTCGTCTGGCGGGACGTCGCTGATCGCGATGCGTACAGGGCGGGCATCGACGGCGGCGGCGTCTTCAAGGAGTTCCTGACCGAGCTCTGCAAGGAGGTCTTCGACACGGACCGCGGGCTCTGGCTCGCGAAC
Organism: Phanerochaete sordida; assembly: GCA_019973155.2. Classification (NCBI taxonomy): domain Eukaryota; kingdom Fungi; phylum Basidiomycota; class Agaricomycetes; order Polyporales; family Phanerochaetaceae; genus Phanerochaete; species Phanerochaete sordida. The sequence continues at coordinate 153,613 of BPQB01000078.1, forward strand.
AAGAAGAACGAGCTGTACCCCAACCCGCACTCGTACGCGACGGAATGTGAGTACCGTGCCCCGCGATACACACGTCGACGACTGACCTCCGCTTGGCAGCTGGAAGCCTGGCGTGGTACCGCTTCATCGGGCGGATCCTCGGCAAGGCGTTGTACGAGGGCATCCTCGTCGACGTCGCGTTCGCCGGGTTCTTCTTGTCCAAGGTAGGCCTTGCCTCAATCGTGTTCTAGCCTTCTAGCTGATATACTCCGTTGCTCACAGTGGCTTGGCAAGCAAAGCTTCTTGGACGATCTCGCGTCACTCGACCCTGAGCTGTACCAGGGCCTCATCTTCCTCAAGCACTACACGGGCAACCCCGAGGAGCTCTCACTGACGTTCGCCGTGACGACTGAAGGTCGGTCTTCTCGCCCACTCGCGTTGCCTTTGACATGCGCTGATGATCGTCTCCGGTAGAATTCGGCGTCACCAAGACGATTCCGCTCATACCGAACGGCGATCAGGTGCCTGTGACACGCGAGAACCGGCTGCAATACATCTATCTCGTGTCGCACTACCGGCTGAACAAGCAGATCAAGCGGCAGAGCGACGCATTCTTCGAGGGCTTGTCCGAGATGATTGACCCGAAATGGCTACGGTACGTCGCGCAGCTCCTGCGCCTATGCTGTATCGCCGTGATGCTCATGTGTACTTCTAGAATGTTCAACCAGCAAGAGCTCCAGATCCTCCTTGGTGGTGTCAACTCACCGATCGACCTCGACGACCTGCGCGCAAACACACAGTACGGCGGGCTGTTTGGCGACCACGAGGCGACCATTGAGATGTTCTGGCGCGTCGTCAACACATTCACGCAAGACCAGCGCCGCGCCCTCCTCCGCTTTGCGACAAGCTGCAGCCGTCCCCCGCTATTGTGCGTCCGTTCACTTGTTGTACACGACTTCTCTATTCTGATCTCTCGCTACAGAGGATTCAAGGAGCTTGTCCCCCACTTCGCGATACGAGATGCAGGCTCTGACGAGAACCGGCTTCCGACCGCGAGTACATGCGTGAACTTGCTCAAGGTGAGCTGCATGGATGCTATGGCCTCTGCTCCTTGCTGACACTTTTTGGTACAGCTACCAAGGTACACAAGCGAGAAGACGCTTCGAGAGAAGCTGCTGCAGGCAGTACAGTCGAATGCCGGCTTTGACCTCTCGTGATGAAGGTTTGGTGTGACGTGATTTTGATTTGTACTCGTCTCATCCTAGAACACATGCTTGTACAATACATCATACAGTCTCATTGCATTGCACCCATGCTTGCATGTTTGATCAGCATAAACAAGGCACACTCTAGTCCTGCTGTGCTACAACTACTGTAGTTGCATGACCGAAAGAGCCGAGGGCCTGACACCTGGCTGAGTGCGGCCACACCGGCTGCTTGGCCCAGAGCCATCTGACAGCTGACTCCCTACCGACAATGGCCGTATTTGAGCCAATTATAAGCAGTTTATAGTCTAAGATCATGCATTGTGTATTCAGACACGACCGACTCCATGCAGATGCAGGATTCACAGTTTGAAGCAGTGTACAGCTGTTTGTGCACTGTGGGCCCAAAAATAAGAGACATTGGTGAATATAAACAAGGGTGTGGACGCCTCGAAGTGGTCAATCGGAGGTGCCTGACACCTGACCAGTGTAAACCCGCCCCGTCGTGGGGCAGTAAACCACTCTGACATTGACAAAACAGGAACAGGCTCTGTCGATTGAAGAGAGCTCGAGCAAGTACATGGTGGAACTAAGGAAACAGGAGAACGAGAGCAGACAAAGGAAGGCGGGACATGATTACATAAGCTACCAAAAAGGGATGTAACCTAAAGCGGAGCGGCAGGGTTACAACCAGCCATTGCAGTCATGCGACTACAGTGTTTGTAATGTTGAATTCTTCTCATCTCTGCCGGTTGTGCTCTCTGCCGCGCTGTGCGTTGAGTGGCTGCAAACCAACCACAGATGGCCACCAAATGATGAATGCCGTCTCGTGGCAATCTGAATGGTATGTTGCTGATATTACAGATACTGTACATTTACAACCTTACCGGATGTCACGCGTCACTGAGACCTCATCCTGTTCAGTATTTCGTATTTGTCACGCGTCACCGACCCTTCTGGCGAGGGATTTTCGCAGGTGTTCACCCAATTTTCCGGCCTGCGGCGCTCGGAAAGCTTCAAGCGGTGCACAAGCACACTTTCTAGCACAACCGCACTGCGTCCGCGTTGAAACAAGCCGTCCGCTACACATATTTTCCTTGTGTCACGCGAAATTCTGGCCCTCATCCGCTCATCCGGTAAGGTTACAATTTGTCACGGTCACACCACCATCCGGTAAGGTTGTAAATGTACAGTACCCAAAATTAGGATTTATACATATTTACGCTAAGAGTGCAAATACTGCTTGATGCTGGGCTATTGTTGAAGAAGTAAAGTGTATCAAACCAACCACTGGCTGTAGACAGAGACCAAGAAGTAGTTGACACTACAACACTGGTGCAGGACTGAGATACTCAAACTAAACCCACACCATTATGCACTGTTTCAGAGGGGGGGTTATGGGTTTGAAGGGGTTATGGGTTCTAGATTAATAACAATGAGGATTAAACGGTCAACGTAGTATAATGGGCGCTTGTAGATAAGTGCCCTTTGACGAAAGCATTAAAAGATGACCAGGCGCGGTCGTACAAGAATTCCTGACCGCGGTCATGCAGAGGTGCACAACCACGGTCACATAATGGTAAAATGTGCATACATCCGCGGTCATGCAACTTGGAATGACCGCGGTTCTATGCTGCAATATCTCTGTATGTAAATGTCTGATATTGCTTCAAATATTGGACTATACAAATCCGTGGTTGTGCAACCTGGCACGACCGCGGTTTAGTACTGTACAGAGGTATGGCCATGATACAAGCCACGGAATAATATCTGCTGACAAAATACGCAATGTCGCATACCTCTTCACATAAAATGCTGATATTGCCAAGAATATATAGGCATAGAAATCCGCGGTCATGCATCCTGGTACGACCACGGATTGATGATACATTGAGAGGAAACTTCAGTGCAAGCAAAGAGAGGGGTATCAGTTGTAACAACGATAACATTGCCAGCTAAGCACAACCGCGGTCGCACCAGGCTGCATGACCGCGGTCATACCAAGTTCCGTGGTCACGCCAGACTGCACGACCGCGGTCATGCCAAGTTGCGCGACCGCGGTTGTGCCAAGTTGCGCGACCACGGTCGCATCAAGTTCCGTGGTTGCGCCAAGTTGCGCGACCGCGCCGGGCTGCACGACCGCGGCCGAACTATGATGCACGTCCGCGGCCGAACTATGATGCACGTCCGCGGTCATGCGAAGATGCGCGACCGCAGTTGACCCAGAATGTGCGACTTCCGCGATCGTGCAGCCTGGAACGATCACAGGTGGGTGGAGATATGAGCCAGTGACCATATGTCTTCCGATAAATTAGGATTATTGTTGAAAATATATAGCTATGTACTTCCGCGTCCGTGCAACCTGTCGCGACCGCGGATTGGTACAGCGTCAAGGTATGGGCGTCCTACAGACCACCGAACAATATTTGGTGAGCAAAGTCCGAAACCTTTCATACCTCCTTATATAAACTCATACTATTCCTGAGAATATGAAGCAGGGCACATCCGTGGTCGGGCAAGCTGGCGCGACCGCGGCTGGATGCTACATAGAGTACTGGTGGTGGTATAATCCACGGACGAGTATCCAGCCAAGCGAAAATACAGCTGTCATATGCCTGTCAATAAATGTTCGATATTCCCCAGAATATAGGACTATACATATCCGCGGCCGTACAACCCGGCACGACCGCGGCGTGGCACCATATGGAGGTATGATCATGCTACTAGCGACGGAAGGATGTTCGCTGAGCCAAGGACCAGACGTCCCATATCTCTTCCAACAACTGCCTACTATTCCTGAGAATATTAAACTAGGTGGATCCGCGGTCGAGCAGGCTGGCACGACCGCGGTGGAACGGTACACTAAGTCTTGGCAGTGGTACAAGCCACGGACGAGTCTTCAGCCAAGAGATGATACAGCTGTCATATGTCTGTCAATAAATGTTAGATATTACCCAAAATATACGACTATACATATCCGCGGTCGTAGAATCTGGCGCGACCGCGGCGTGGCACTATATTCAGGTATGGTTGTGCTACAATGCCATGGGTTACATTCACTGAGCCAACTACGAAATGTCTTATATCTCTTCAGATAAAAGCATACTATTCTTGAGAATATAAAACTAGGTAGATCCGCGGACGGGTGGACTGGTACAACCGCGGTGGAATGCTACATGGAGCCCTGGCGGTGGTACAAGCCGTGGACAAGTATTCTGCCAAGAAATGATACGCCTGTCATACGGCTGTCTATAAATTCGCGATATTACCCAGAATATAGGACTATGCATATCCACGGTCGTACAACCTGGCGCGACCGCGGCGTGGCACCATATGGGAGGGTTGTGACAGTACAAGCCACAGATGAGTATTTGGTGGAGACATGAGGCAGCTGCCATATCTCTGCCAATAAATCTGCGATATTCTCAAGAATATAAAGCTATACAACTGTGCACTTGCAAAGCATGGTGTCACTGTAATTGGGCGCTTAATTGAAATACAACTGCGGTACAGGCAAGATACCCAGAATGTGCGGATTCTTATAGATCTGTCTAGACCAAAGTCAAACCTTTGAACAATATGAGACCACAGCTTTACTATACAACACCATTCTGCAAAACCATAGTCAAGTCTGTGCAGTGTTGGTGAATATTGGTTCTAGTTTGGTGCACACTGGCTGGGAAAGCCTGAAAGCACATACACAAAACTTGTTGAGTTTAGTAATGAGTTGGTGGTGTTGTTTAGTTTTGTTTTCAGTTGAGAAACACAGCGCCAAGTTTGTTAAGTGTTTAGCAAACCCGAATATCCCCCCCCAGTGCCGCTGTGGAAGATCCGGCTTACCGAAACCCCGACAGTGAACAGTTCAACAGAAGTGAAATAGGTAAAGGCTGTGAAAGCCCAGATGTGGTGGTTAATAGCGTAAAACCCGTGTGCTAGTGGACAGAAACAGGAATTGTGGCGACATAAACAAGCAGATTAACAAGAAGAGAGTGACAGAAAGAAAGGATGAGCGCAAAAATGCGCTGAAGTTCAGATGGTGGTGAAGAGAAGTTGCAATAACAGAAGTGAGTAGAGTTAACAGCCGAACAGGGAAAAGAAAAAGGGGAAGATAAAAAATGCGATAAGGCTCGGGTGCCAGTAATAAGAAGTTGCAATAGCAGAAGTGGGTGGAGTTTACAGTAGGACAATGAAAAGAAAAGAGGGGAATGTTAAAAAATGTGCTAAAACCCGAGCATAATGCGGTGTTGGTGACGATCAGGAGAAAAAGCAGGTGAAAGTAGGTGAGAGCAACAACAAAGAGATGGAAAGAAGTGATAAAGACATTGAAAAAGATGGAAAGTAGCAAAAAAGAGATGGAAAAAGGCAAAAAAATGCGGAAAGAGCCAAACAGTGGCAAAGGCGGTAGAAATAGGTGGAAGGTGGCAGAAGAAAACGTGGAAAGAGATGTATACAGAGGTGAAAGCAGGCAGAAAGAGGTGGAATGAAATGACAAAAAAAGGAATGGCAGAAAGGAATGGCAAAAATAAGGAGTAGTGAAAAGAGACAAATAAGGGGTAAAGAGAAGTGAAAAAAAGTTGGAAACAGGTGTAGAAGGACAAACAGTGGTGAAGGAGGTGGAAACAGGTAGAAGAAGACAACAAAGAGATGGAGAGAAGCGTAAAAGAAGGTGAAAGGAGATGGAAAAGGGTGGACAGTGGTGAGGGCAGTGGAAAGAGGTGGAAAGAAGTGAAAAATGAGTTGCAAGAGATGAGGAGTAGTGGAAAGAGACAACAAAGAGGTGGGGAGAAGTGAAAAAGAGTTGGAAAGGGGTGTAGAGAGATGGAAAGAAGTGAAAAAAGGTAGAAAGGAGCAGAAGAGAGGTGGAAAGAGGTGGTAAAAAGTGAGGAGAAGTGCTAACAGGCAGAAAAGAGGTGCAAAAGAGCGAACAGAGGTAGAAAGAGACAAAGAAGGGTTGTGAGACTAGCTAGATGTCGCCAGATGTCGCTTTGGCGCGGGCATCTGGCCTCTGGCGCCGGCACCTGGGCCCACAAGCGCAGACATCTGGCCTCTAGCGCGGGCATCTGGCCCGGCAGGC